>CAUYON010179394.1:0-27152 GCA_963573935.1 Arctocebus calabarensis
ACACTCAAAAAACACCACACTCCTGCCCAGGTTCTCCCAAGGCAGTTCAACCAAGTGCCAAGTCCAAAAGGAACCCAAACGGCTTACAGGCAAGGCCCTTCCAGCCTGCAGTCCCACTGCTGCCCCACCCACAGCCGCCGACAGGATGAGACCGAATGAACAGACGCAACCACTTGCCCAATCTCTGCCGCTTTAGCCTTCCTCAGGGTGTCCAGAAGCCTCACGCTGTCTCCCTGTGTCCCCAGAGGGAAGTTTCTGGGCAGATCCCACCTGGTAGAGATGCCTGAAGTCCTCTCTCCCCAGTCTCACTGTGCCCAGCCGCAAGCTAAATATTTTCTTATTAGCAATAGAACTCTTTTTTCAAAGAAAATTCCAGGCTCCTACTATGTAAAACAGCTTTGGCTCTAAGCCTCAAGCTTATTCCTCTTCTGACCCTAATGGTTCCTGAGGGATATCTGAAAAAGCAGCAAAGCTTTGCAGAGCACAGAATAAAAACTAAAATAAATAATTTGAGTTATAAATCCTATAAAAAGATGGTTATACTGCTTAAATTGTCAGAGCACCTACACTGGAGTTTCAAAAATAGATTTTAAATGTACATTTTTACCTCAAATTACATTTTCAGGTGATGTTTATTATATAAAACAAAGCCAACTTTTAATTTGAAGCTATTTTTTTAGAACACACTTTATATGTAATTTGAGAATGATGGTACTACTTGAGGCTAAAACCCTTTTTAACGACTATTTTAAAAAGTCAATTTCAAATTGGTCAGTATTTTTCTTCATAAATTATTTAATTATAAGTAAGGTCATAATATGTTTTATTAATGTATGCCAATGTATTAATAATATATTATAAAATAATTTATTATTTGTTAGTTTTAATTTTTTCTTTTTGTCTTCTAGTTTGCCAGGGTTTGGATACCTGATCCTGAGGAAGTTTGGAAGTCAGCAGAACTGCTCAGAGATTATAAACCAGGAGATAAAGTCCTCCTGCTTCACCTTGAAGAAGGAAAAGTAAGAATTTTATTTTCATTTACTGTCTTAGCCTAAAGCAAGGGAAGAGTAAGAGTTCATTCGAACTCTTTCATTGGAAGAGTAAGAGTTTTCTTGGGCCAAACATTAAATACACCATCACTAGTGAAAGCTGATTAGTGAACAGAAAGGTCTGTGCATAGTTTTCATAGTATCCCACACTGCAGATAAACAAAAAAAAAGTCCTTACAAAATCACATACAGCCTGGCCCATGGCCACAAGTTCGACACCCCTGGAGTGAAGGGAGTTCAAAAGTGTAAGTTCACTTTGGCTTACTTAAGCCTAATTAGAAGTTAACTTTTTGAACTAATATAAAATTTTTACTTACTAAGCTGAATAAAAATGGTAAACTCAATTTTTTATCTTAACAGAGTTATCAATGACATAGGTTAGTAAAATTAGCAGATACTTTTAAAATCTTTTGTTTTGATCTAGAATTTATTATGATCATCAGGTTTAGATTCACATCTAATGCTAAAACTCTTGAACTTAACTGTATGCTAGGGGGAATGATTATAGTGGGGTTTAAAAAACCTGCTAGAGGTTATAATTCACATTAATAATTATGGTTGGCCAGGTGTGGTGGCTCACGCCTGTAATCCCAGCACTTGGGTGGCTGAGGCGGTGGATTGCCTTAGCTCACAGGTTCGAGACCAGCCTGAACCAGAGTGAGACTCCATCTCTAAAAATAGCTGGGCGTTGTGGTGGGTGCCGTTGTGTGTGGTCCCAGCTACTTGGGAGTTTGAGGCAAGAGAATCACTTAAGCCCAAGAATTTGAGGTTGTTGTAAGCTGTGACACCATGGCACTCTACCGAGGGTCAGAGAGTAAGACTCTGTCTCAAAAAAAAAAAAATAGTTATGGATATTTATTTATAAATAACATGGCATCAGTATAAGCATAGTTCTTAAACCAGGAATTAAAGTCAACGTGCAAGAGTAGGCTAGAGAAAACACATTAATGGTATGATACGTTATTTTTATTTATTTATTTTTTTTAGTAGTAATGAAGTAAAACAAGAAAATAATAACATAACAAGGAAACTAAACTTAAAATATCTTGGATTGAACAGATCTTGGGCTGAAAAGACAAATCCAAATGAAATTGCAGACTATCTAGAAAGTAATAATAATATTATAAAAACATAACACATGAAATGTATATGCTACTACTGAAGCAGAGTTCAGAGAAAACATATTTTATTTTCTGTTTTAAATTTCAGAATATTACAAGGGTAATACGAATTGTTTTTGTATAGTATGAGTCAAAGTTATAAGGGTGCCCATCACCCTGTTAGTGTGCGTTGTACTTGTCAGGTGTGACAAGTACACACTCTTCTTGCCCTCTCCCATCTGCTTGTTTTCTGTTGAGTTTTACCACCAAATGTGTTGATAGATCGGTTCCAATTTAATAGTGAGTAGGTATGGTGTTTGTTTTCCTGTTCTTGTGATACTTAGAAGAATGCCCTCTAGTTCCATCCAGGTTGTTACAAAAGGTATTGGTTCAACCTTTTTTTTTGTGGCTGTGTAGTACTCTATGGTCTACATATACCACATTTTTTTTTTTTTTTTGTATGAAAGGTCTTTATTGGTGAGGGATGCTGCAGAGCAGCATTAAGGAGGAGGGAAAAGAAGGAGAGAGAAAAAGAAAGAGAGGGAAGGAGTGGGAGGAAGGGGGAGAAAGGAGAGAGAGGAGAGAGGTGAACCTGCCACCTCTGGCATATGAAGCTGGTGCCCTACCCCTTTGAGCCACAGGCACCGCCCTACAATACCACATTTTGTTAATCCACTCAAGTATTGATGGGTACTTGGGTTGTTTCCACATCTTTGCCATTGTGAATTGCACTGCTATATTTGCGTGCATGTGTCTTTTTTGATGAAATAACTTTTTTCCTTTGGGTAAATATCCAATAGAGCAGCAGTTCTCAACCTGTGGGTCATGACCCACAGGAATTATATTAAAGGGTCACGGCATTAGGAAGGTTGAGAAACACTGCAATAGAGGGATTATTGGCCCAAACGTTAGGTCTATTTTTAGTTATGACTTTCCATAGAGTTTGTGGTAGTTTACATTCCCACCCACAGTGTGTAAGAGTTCTTTTCTCTCCACATCTACACCAGCATCTGTTTTTTTTTGAGACAGAGCCTCAAGCTGTCACCCTGGATAGAGTGCTGTGGCTTCACAGCTCACAGCAACCTCCAATTCCTGGGCTCAAACGAGTCTCCTGCCTCCGCCTCCTAAGTAGCTGGGACTACAGGCGCCCGCCACAACACCCGGGCCACTTTTTGGTTGCAGCCGTCATTGTTGTTCGGCAGGCCCGGGCTGGATTCGAACCCGCCAGCTCAGGTGTACGTGGCTGGCACCTTAGCCTGTTGAGCCACAGGCGCCGAGCCCACCAGCATCTGTTTTTGGGGGACTTTTTGATAAAAGCCATTTTCATGGAGTTGGGTGATATCTCATTGTGGTTGTGATTTACATTTCCCTAATGATTAGAGACAGCATTTTTTCATGTTTATTGATCATTAGTCTATCTTCTTTTGTAAAGCTTCTGTTGACGTCTTCTGGCCACTTTTTTATGGAATTGTTGATTTTTTTTTCTCACTGATTTGCCTGAGTTCTTTATAAATTCTGGTCATCAGCCCTTTATCAGATGAATAGCATATGATACTGATTGCGTGGTTGTGCAGAAGCTTTTCAACTCAATCAGGTCTCATTTGTTGTTGCTGTGATGGCCTTTGGGGTCTTCTTTATAAATTCTTTTGCCTAGGCTGATGTCTAAAGAATTTTCCTAACATTTTCTTCTAGAATTCTTACAGTTTTATGTCTTAGGCTTAAGTCTGATATCCATTGTGAATTAATTTTTGTGAGTGAGAAGTGTGGATGCTGTTTCAGTCTATGGTGTTTTTAAAAAGAGGAATGGTGCCAGGTTTTAGAGAAGAATCATTGCTAGCAGCTTAAAGGATATATCTGAGGTGAGTAAAATTGAGGGGAGGAGACTGGCTGGGAAAAGAGAAGAAATAGGTGAAATTCGGAGGGCTTTGAATATGAAAGGAATTAATTTATTCAACATTTATTGGTCACCTGTTCCGAGTTAGGCTCAATGTTACACTTTTGACTATATTGTATTTTCTCATGTTGATATTCATGGCAACCATATAGATTGATAAATGATGTAATCACTATTTTCCAAATGCCAATGCTCGTAGATAGTAAGTAGTTTTGCCCAATGTACAGCCAGGAAGTGGCTTTTGGAATTTGAAGTGAGATTTGCATATAGAATTTTTGACTCTCATTTTGGTACTTATCCTATTTGACCATATTGGAGAGTTTAATAAGTGGATTGCTTTAAGATACACATCTGACAACCATGCTTAGTTTTTCTTTCTTTTTTTTTTTTTAATCTTTTTTCCATGCTTAGTTTTTCAAAAACTTTTATTTTGAAATAGTTTTAGTCTTTAAAAAGAGTTGCAAAGAGAATAGAGTTCCCTTATACCATTCACCCAACTTCCCCTAATTTTGAAACCTTGCACAAGTAGTTTACAGTAATCAATGTAAGACAATTTCTGAACTAGAGTCTTTAATAAGATTTCACTAGTTTTTCTTTTCTTTTCTTTTTTTTTGTTGAGACGCTCGAGTCTCACTATGTCGCACTTGGTAGAGTGCTATCTTGTCACAGCTCACAACAACCTCAAACTCTTAGGCTTAAGTGATTCTCTTGCCTCAGCCTCCCAAGTGGTTGGGACTATAGGCACCCGCCACAACATCCGGTTATTATTTTTTTTTTTTTTGAGACAGAGCCTCAAGCTGTCACCCTGGATAGAGGGCTGTGGCATCACAGCTCACAGCAACCTCTGATTTCTGGGCTCAAGCAATTCTCCTGCCTCTGCCTCCTAAGTAGCTGGGACTACAGGCACCCGCCACAACGCTCGGCCATTTTTTGGTTGCAGCCGTCATTGTTGTTTGACGGGCTCCGGCTGGATTCGAACCCGCCAGCTCAGGTGTATGTGGCTGGCGCCTTAGCCCATTGAGCCACAGATGCCGAGTCTGGCTACTTTTTGTTGCGGTTGTTTTTTTTTTTTTTTAGCTGGCCTTGGCCAGGTTTGAACCCACCACTCTCAGTGTATGTGGCTGGTGCCGTAACCACTGTACTATGGGCGCTGAGCCAGATTTCACCAGTTTATTCTACTGATGCCTCTTTTCACTTCAATCCCTGGTTATAGGTTGCATTTCGATTGTCCTTAGTCTCTTCCAGTTTGTGGCAGTTTCTCAGTCTTTGTCTTTCATAATCATGACTGTTTTGAAAAGTACTGTTCAGGTGTTCTGTAGAAAGTCTCATGTTGTTTTCTCATGATTAGGTTATCATTTTTGGGGAAGAGTGCCATAGAAGTGATGTGATCATTTTGATGCAACATATTAAAGGGTGTGCAATGTCAGTATGCCTCATTATTAGTAATATTAGCCACGATCAGTTGGTTAAGTCGATGTTTGCCATGTTATGTACTGTAAAGTTACTATTTTTCCCTTTGTAACTAATGAATATCACTGTTTGGGGGGGTACTTTGAGGTCATGTATATATCTTGTTTGTCTTTGAACTTTTCCCACTAATCTTAGTGTTCATTGCCTGTTAGCAAGTATCACTATGATGTTCTAGTGATGACTTTTCATTTCCTGCCTTCCATATTCGTTCATTTATTGCTCACTATTCACTTATTTATTTTTAATTTTAATAGATTTAGGGGATACAAGTTGAATTATGTTATATGTGCATTTTGCATAATGGTGGAGTCTGGGCTTTTGGTATACCCACTAATCCCAGTAATAGACATTGTACCCCATGGATAATTTTTATATACCTCATCCCCCCTTCTACATTTATTAATTGGAATTCTTTTATAGGAAAATATTGCCACTTTCTTCCCCATTTATTTACTAATTCAGTAATTTATTATGAGTTTATGGGTATTTATTTTATCACTCAGATTATTAGAGTTTTGATCATTGAGTGCTCTGTTAGATTAGTTCCTTTGCCTTTTTTCACAGGTCCCCATCCTTTTCTTATTTACTTTTCTTTTTATAATACAGCACTTTCTTACTTTCTGGTACCACAAAATACTTATGTTTTCCCTGCCCCTGCCCTGGTACCTTTTATTGGAGGATAGTATTTAGCTACCGTACTCTGAGTTCTAGGTGTGCTCATTGCTGTTGGAATGACACTGATTCTAGGCTCTCTTTGCATACAGAGCTAGGAAAGAAACAAAATAACACACACACACACATGAGGATGGACAATTAAGTTAGCAAATTCATCCTAGAAAAAGTGCTATGTACCTTGTTGCCGACTCTCACTACAGTCACCTTTGAAGTACTTCTTTCTTTAAATTTCATTATCTGCCATAGACTACTTACTTGTTATACATGTAAAATTATTTTAGAATTGCTAATCCATACCTCTATAAGAAACAAATGTACCAATCGGAGTACAATGTAGATGTTTTATTAATCCTTAATTCTTTTTTTTTTTCTTTTTTGAGACAGAGCCTCAAGCTATCATCCTGGGTAGAGTGCTGTGATGCCACAGCTCACAGCAACCTCCAATTCCTGGGCTCAAGCGAGTCTCCTGCCTCTGCCTCCAAAGTAGCTGGGACTACAGGCACCCGCCACAACGCCTGGCCATTTTTTGGTTGCAGCCACCATTATTGTTTGGTGGGCCAGGCTGGATTTGAACCCGCGAGCTCAGGTGTACGTGGCTGGCGCCTTAGCCCGTTGAGCCACAGGCGCTGAGCTAATCCTTAATTCTTAAAAAATCTGGAAATAGAACGATTTATTTAATAAAAGGCTAACATTATAAAATTTACCAACTATCCAACAATCTTTCTCCTTTTTCAAACTATACTCACTTAGGGTCCAAGAATAAAATAGAGAAAACATGGCTTTTGTAATACTAGAAGAGTACATTTATTTGGTGGTTTCTATTCATTTCAGAGGAGTAAGTTATATTCATTTCAAGCCAAGAAGGAAATTTCCATGAAGATGTTCTAGGTGATCTTCCTGCACATTAATGTCTCCCAGTATCTCAATTCCAGCTCCTTCAGACACTCACCACCTAACAACCCCGTATACTAAGGAAGACTAGAAAGAGAGTTCTGGGTTGCCTTTCTGCTGTTCTAGAGTCTTCTGGTTAATACCTATGATGAACTACACTACCAATTAAGCCACGAAAATTTTGAACATTTCTTAAACAAGTGAATTTTTTTTTTTTTGAGACAGAGCCTCAAGCTGTCACCCTTGATAGAGTGCTGTGACATCAAAGCTCACAGCAACCTCCAATTCCTAGACTCAAGCGAGTCTCCTGCTCCCGCCTCCCAAGCAGCTGGGATCCCCAGCCATTTTTTGGTTGCAGCTGTCATTGTTGTTTGGCGGGCCCGGGCTGCATTAGAACCCGCCAGCTCAGGTGTATGTGGCTGGCGCCTTAGCCCGTTGAGCCACAGGCACCGAGCCAATTTTGAACATTTCTAAAGATTCCACATGCCTTGGAGTTCACTGTTACTCAGATCTAACACTATGTTTTCATGTTATTAGGGGATAAACATTGTAGATGAGCCAAAGTGGAGAATGTAGTGAGGAGAATTTAAAGCACTCAGCTGGGGACAGCAAGGGAACAGGCAGTTGTATTTTGACAGGGCCAGTAAAGGACACATTAGCCCTGGAGAATGACATTATATATCCTAATAATCAATCAGAGAAGTGTTGAGGGTGCATTTTCCCCCCTTTTCACGGTCTTGTGTTATTTACTCTTAATGCATAGTTGAGTGACAATTTCCATGTCTGACTTTGCCATAAAGTCATATTCTCTATGACTTTAAAGTGAATAATACTTCTTAACTTTTGGGAGTAGGTACTTTGTTAAAACCTAAGAAAACTATGAACTGTCTTTCCCCCCAAAGACATTTACACACATATATACATGTATACACATATATGCATATAACAAAGTGTTATACATAATTTTTAGAGATTCTTGGGCCTCTCCTGGTTCAGGGTTCCTAAGTACTTACCATCTGCCAGGCATTACATCATTTCATTTTTGTCCCCCTCGCAGTTTTTGGCTGGGGTTGGGTTTGAACCCACCACCTCTGGCATATGGGGCCGGCGCCCTACTCCTTTAAGCCACAGGTGCCACCCTGCATCATTTAATTTTTACTACAACTCTGAGAACCCATTTTACAAATTAGGGATTTGGTTTAAATAACACATACGAAACAACATAAAAAGTAAGTATCAGTGTCAGAATTTGAACTCCAGTTGATTGGATCCTGGAGTCATGTTCTCGACCACTCTTTTTTTTTTTTTGTAGGGACAGAGTCTCACTTTATCGCCCTCGGTAGAGTGCTGTTGGGTCACACAGCTCACTGCAACTTTCAACTTCTGGGCTTAGGTGATTCTCTTGCCTCAGCCTCTCGAGTAGCTGGGACCACAGGCACCTGCCACAATACCCGGCTATTTCTTTGTTGCAGTTCAGCTGGGGCTGGGTTTGAACCTGCCACCCTCGATATAGGGGGCCGGCACCTTACTGACTGAGGCACAGGCACTGCCCAAATATTTTGGTTATTTTATTTTATTTTATTTTTTATTTTTATTTTTTTTAGAGACAGGACTCACTTTGTCGCCCTTGGTAGAGTGCCGTGGCTTCACAGCTTACATCAACCTCCAGCTCCTGGGCTTAGGCCATTCTCTTGTCTCAGCCTCCCGGGTAACTGGGACTATAGGCGCCCGCCACAACGTCCAGCTATTTTTTTTGTTGCAGTTTGGCCAGGGCTGGGTTTGAACCTGCCACCTTCAGTATATGGGGCCAGCGCCCTACTCCCTGTTGACCACTCTTTTATATTGTTACTTATAATAGGGGTAGGGGGCAGTCCATTTAAAGATGAAAAGATTGTGATCCAGTAACTGGGTAAAATAAGTCTAGGCTATGACTTCTCAAAGTATGTTAGCGAAAATAGTTAATAAAAGTTAATATGTTTGATGAAAAAGAAGACTCTCCATATTGTTTGCATCTCTACCAGTTTCTGTGATATTGGAATATGCCAGGAAAAAGACATATTGAA
Source organism: Arctocebus calabarensis (assembly GCA_963573935.1). Lineage (NCBI taxonomy): Eukaryota > Metazoa > Chordata > Mammalia > Primates > Lorisidae > Arctocebus > Arctocebus calabarensis. The sequence continues at coordinate 9,143 of CAUYON010179394.1, forward strand.
TAGCTGAGAAGCAAATTGGGAGTAGGGAATAAACAAAATGCGCAGGTCTGTTTCATATTCCTTGCTGTGATTTATCTAAATGCTGTATTTTGTGCATTTTTAGGATTTGGAATATCGTCTAGATCCAAAGACCAAGGAGCTGCCTCACTTGAGAAACCCTGACATACTTGTTGGTGAAAATGACCTCACAGCCCTCAGCTATCTTCATGAGCCTGCTGTGCTCCATAATCTCAGAGTCCGCTTTATTGATTCCAAACTTATTTATACATATTGTGGTAAGTATGCTTTCCTGTCAGGTAGACTGTGAACTCTTTTGTCTAATGGACGTAACCATGTAAACATTGTGCATGAGAAAATCAGTCCGTGGTTAGAGTTTCTGTTAGAGACAAAATCACTTCAGAATGATCAAAAAGATTTACCAGTATTTATTAACCAAGTTGCATATTGAACTTATGTAATTTTGCTCAAAATAAAAAGAACTAGGCCTATTTTTGTTTTTTTCCCTCCCACAGAAGTCATATGTCAGATTTAGTTCTAAATTCACCAATTATTTTCATCTCTTACAAAAACTACTACGTGAAGAGTAGGTGTCCAAGGATTTTCCTTAAGAGCAGCAGGCTCAGGAAGTTTGGTGCTGTCTGTTTCTTAGTTACTTTAGAAACACAGCCCTGGCTTAACCTGTGGTAGTTCTGTTTGCTTGTTCCTGCTTGCCTGGGCCCCTGCTTATTGCAGTCTTAGCTGCCAGCCGCCCAGCTCATGATGCTTTTCATCTTTAGAATTGAAGCATAGCATGTGTGTGTAAGTCTGCGTCCCTTTCCTCTCTTTCCCTTTCCCCTCCCTTCTTTTTCTCTCTTTCTCAGTTTATTCTGATCCATTATTTTCTCTGGCCCCACTGACGTTTTAAATCTTTATTTATTATATATTTTCCTTATCTTTTTAGTTGTATGAATTTCCCACTAGAATATAAGCTTTATTAGGGAAGGTTTGTCTTTTTTTGTTTACTGTTACAAATCTGGCACTTAGAAAAGAAACATAGTTGGAACTGGATAAATACTCGTTGAGTTAATGACCTAATTAAGTTAATATACACTTACTGAAATATTTTTAGGAAATACAGAAAAGTATAAAAAAGGAAAAACAATTACATGTAATTTACCATTAAAAAATAGCCAGTATTTTGTTGACTGATATTCTTTCAGTGTATATGTGTAAGAGGGAAGAAGTACATATAAAATTGGAATAAAAGTCTAAAATGTAGTTTTGTATCATGTTTTCCCATGACACTTAATAAAAATCATAAAAATATGATTTATGGTGGTAGCATGATAGTCTGTCATATGGGATGTAACTGAATGTATTCACCTACTCTCTTGGTATTACATATTTTGTTTATTTGCATTTTCACCGTTAGGAATAATATTATGATAAATATCTCTGTAAAAAAAAAACCCTAATTATACATTTCTGATTATTTCATTTGATTAAATTTCTAGAAGTAGAATTTTTGGATTAAATATAAAGAGAATATTTAAAGTTCGTATAAAATTGCTACATTATTTTAAATAGTGAAGTCCAGTTGTTTTTTTTTTTTTTTGAGACAGAGCCTCATGCTGTCACCCTGGATAGAATGCTGTGGCATCACAGCTCACAGCAACCTCCAATTCCTGGGCTCGAGCAAGTCTCTTGCCTCCGCCTCCCAAGTAGCTGGGACTACAGGCGCCCGCCACAACGCCTGGCCATTTTTTGGTAGCAGCCATCATTGTCGATTGGCAGGCCCAGGCTGGATTTGAACCCGCCAGCTCAGGTATACATGACTGGTGCCTTAGCCCGTTGAGCCACAGGTGCCGAGCCCGTAGTCCAGTTTTTAAATGATGTTTTAGTTAGGACTACATATAATAGGTTCACAGGCAAAGGCTATAGTGCATTTTGATCCTTGAATAGTTTATTAGTTTAATATTAACTAAATTGAAATAAAGTTTTATTTTAACTCTTGAGTCCCATTTTGTTGAGTTTGATATGCCTATTGGGATATTGTTGACTTTTTTCTGTCCTGTCTACCTCCCTCATGCCCCCAGGTATAGTCCTAGTAGCTATAAATCCCTATGAACAGCTACCTATTTATGGAGAAGATATTATTAATGCGTACAGTGGTCAGAACATGGGTGATATGGATCCACATATCTTTGCAGTAGCTGAAGAAGCTTACAAGCAAATGGCCAGGTTGGTGGAAGCTTTCTTTTCTATTTCATGGCTTTTATTGTATAATGATTTCTTCCTTTGCTAAGTGACAGATATATTAAAGTGAATGGGCTGTGCACAGTGGCTCACACCTATAATCCTAGCACTTTGAGAGGCCAAGGCAGGTGGATTGCTTGAGCTCAGGAGTTCGAGATCAGTCTGAGCAAGACTGAGACCCCATCTCTAAAAATAGCCATGCACTGTGGCGGGCACCTGTAGTCCAGCTACTTGGGAGGCTGAGGCCAGAGAATCGCTTGAGCCTAGGAGTTTGAGGTTACTGTGAGCTGTGATGCCACAGTACTAACAAGGGTAACAAAGTGAGACTCTGTCTCAAGGAATAAATTAATAAGTAAAGTGAATGGCACCTTGTAAGTAATTATTAGATAAGCAGCTTTGGCCAATTTGTCTCAGATAGCTGGAATTATTATTAAGTATTAAAATAATCTCACATTTATGAAAGGACATGTAGTTTTTAAGCAGTACTTTTTAAAATTTATTTATTTAGTTAAGCAGGCCTGGGCCAGTTTTGAACCTGCCATTCCTAGTGCATTGGGCCGGTGCTCTAACCACCGTGCTACAGGTGCCTGGACATAGTTTTTAAAAACTGCCTTTGGAATTTAAACATGATCTATACTAGGCAAGGACAGATGTAATGTTTTACAGATGAAGAGATTAAAGTTCAGTGGTATTAAGTGATTTGCCCAATGTCACTCAGCTAATGAGTGACAAAAGCCAGAAAACTAAGAGGACTATAAGCTGGGAAAAAGACTGTATACTAGAGAATTTAATCTAAAGGGAAGGGTGAATTTTAATGTTAGTCTTATGTGACAGGGTATCAGTGATTCTCCATAGCATCTGCAAAATGTCTCTAATATTAGCCATAGGACCCTAATATTTTGAGGATAGAGATGGGAGAAAAATATTATTTTCAAGACTATACTCTTTTTTGTGTCTGTGTGAGACATAGCTTCAAGCTGTCACCCTGGATAGAGTGCTGTGGCATTCCAGCTCATAGCAACCTCCAATTCCTGGGCTCAAGCGAGTCTCCTGCCTCCGCCTCCCAAGTAGCTGGGACTACAGGTGCCCGCCACAATGCCAGGCCATTTTTTGGTTGCAGCCGTCATTGTTGTTTGGCCGGCCTGGGCTGGATTCGAACCCATCAGCTCAGGTGTAAGTGGCTGGCGCCTTAGCCGCTTGAGCCACAGGCGCCGAGCCAAGACTATACTCTTAATACTGTAATGTAAAATTGTGAATAACATATATTTAACTCATTCCTACAGCCTATAAAGCAGAACTTGGCATATTATAAATGTGATATGAGAAAACCCTCAAGCAATTTATAAAGTAAAGAAAAAACTTATACAGCAGAGGTTTTTATTTTCTTGTCTCCAGACAGGAAGAGTGTATGTGATTGGACCAGTGTGTGACAGAATTTTAGAGTTGTTTCAATGACAGAGTCCATAGAAGTCATTATGTCCTTTTAATAATAAAATAATACTAATACTTCTAGGAGCAGCTAATAGTTATTATGTGCTTTCTTTCTGTGGGGCATAATTTAGTTGCTTTACATTTATTAGTTTTATTCTCATAGCATTTGTTTAGAGTTTGAATATTATTAGTATTCATTTTACAAATGAGAAAACAGACACACAGAGAAGTATAACTTTTCTCAGGTCACATAATTAGGAAGACCAGTTTTCAAATGCAGTAGTCTTTTCACACTATGAAATATGAATACAGTAGAACCTCTGTAGTTAACTACATCTTTAAGTTGAAGTTGACCTAATTTTCTTAGACCACAGATGCACCATAAGAGTATATCAATAGAGTAGGCCTAGTTTCCTATGGTGACCACCTCTGTATGTTGACCTGTTTGTTGAAGTCCTGTGGGTGGTCAACTTACACAGGTTCTACTGTATACTGAATATGAAATGACTAAACATAATTTAAGTCTACAAAGCATGATGTGTTTATGCCAGATTCTGCTATAAAATAGTAATGAGTTTTCAAAGTTTAATAAGTTATTTTTTAAACTTATAATGGAGAAACTTCCATCCATAGTTTTTTCTGTAAGTTGGAAAAGACTGCCAATATTTGATTTGTATAGGAGAATTGCAGTACCACTTTGGCATCACTCAATACAACCTGAGAACTAGCAGGCAGAGAGGAAATCACATGGAGGGCTAGACTCCAAAAACAATTTCTGAAAATTTGATATTGCTCAAAGAATTATGATTCCTTGGAAAATACTATTCATAAATATAAAAGTATGGTTCTTACCATCTTTGTTACTGGTAATCCACAAATAGTATTAGATTTATATGAATATTTCTGGTTTTTTACCCTTAGACTTACTATGATTTCCTATCATTTTTTCCTTTCATTACCCAGTATGACACAATCACTCAAAGTGATTTCTTAACTGAAGATTTGGTTTTTTTCCTTTGCTCAATTTTCTCTTTTAGGCAGTTTTAAAATATACTTTTGTCAACTATGATGTTATATTTATCATTTATGTGAATAAATTTACACCCATAAAATCTACCACAACAGTTAAATAGACTGTGTCTACTTAAGCTCACAGTCATAATGTCAATTCTGCAAAATCAGTTTTTTGCCTTTTTTTTTTTTTTTTTTCTTAATGAAGATGGCATTTTCACTAGATATGAATCCTGGTGTTTCACATTGCCTCCATTCCTAGAGGCCCTTCACATCTTCAGAGAAAGTACAGTTTGATTCATCTAAAGGGGATTTATTGAGACCCGTCCAAATACCATCCAAACACCAGGCACTGTTCTGTGTATATGGGAACATTACAATGAACAAATTAGACAAAATAGGCAGAAATTCCTACCCACGACATAAAGCATGATAACAAAAATAATTAAAACACAATTTGCTGCATGACATTGCTGGATGATTGATAAAATTGGAGTATAGATTGATTAGTAATGGTGTTACATATTGTTATATTTCATATTTTTGATTATTGTAAGAGTAAGAGTATGTCTCATACTTTGTAAGAGTGTGTCTCTGTTCTTAGGAATTATACTTTAAAAGATATAAGAGTCATCATGTCTGCAACCTACTCTTAAATGTTTCAGATAATATTAAACTAAGAGAAACAGATTAATAAAGCAAATGACAAAAGCTAAACAATTGGTGAATCTGAATAGTAAATTCATTTTATTATTTTTGTAATTTTCTGTTAAGTTTGAAATTATATTAAAAGTAAAGTCACACACACACACAAAGAATAGATTGTATACCGGGAAGGGTAGAAGCCAGGAGACTAGTTAGGAGGTTATTGCATTGATCCAAGCAAGAGATAATAATTTAGTTGCGGAGGAAAGTGATGGAGATGGTAAGAAGTAGATGGATTTTGGACCTACTTTAAGATAGAACTGGCAAAGCCTTGCTTATATGAGGTAGAGAGAAGGTAGTGAGAAGATGACAGCAAGGATTTTGAGCACCTAGAAGGTTGGAGCTGACATTCAGTAAGATGGAGAGGATGGTGGGAAGAGCAAGTTGTAATGTGTGGGGGATAGGGGTAGAGAGGAGGGGGTGGAGTTCCATTTTAGATCTTTAATGTTGAAATGGTGTTTTAGGTATCTATCCTTAAAGCAAAGCTGACACTAGTGATTCTTCCCACACAGATGTATGTTCAGTGACAGTGGCACGAACCAAGATCCTTGGCTCATGGCTCGTTTCCAAATATGTTCCTTGATAAAATGCCCTCATAAAATACCTCCTAGAATAGCCTTTTAATTTTACTTGTACTGTTGTCTTAAAGAGGACAAAAACTCAGTGGACTACTGTGTCTATTTTTCTTCTCATAGTCTTTTTTCACATTCTTCCAATCTTTCCTTATACTGAAATCTGGCCCGGGCCAGCCAAACAACAATGACGGCTGCAACCAAAAAATGGCCGGGCATTGTGGTGGACACCTGTAGTCCCAGCTACTTGGGAGGCAAAGGCAAGAGACTCACTTGAGCCCAGGAATTGGAGGTTGCTGTGAGCTGTGATGTCACTGCACTCTATCCAGGGTGACAGCTTGAGGTTCTGTCTCAAAAAAAAAAAAAAGTCCAGCTCTGCTCTGTATGTAATTTTAATTAAATAGAATTTTATTCAGAATTCCATTGCTGTGATTCCAGAGAATATCTTCTTTCTCTTCTGAGGTGGTTGACAACAGTACTGTAAGATATCAAAGTAATTCTCTAGGAATGAAATAGTATGTATGAGATGTTTACTCGCAAAAAATTTAAAGACCCTCTATGGAAGACTCATCCTTAGATGTGATGCACTCTACAGTGATGCTTGATATCTTTGTCCTCTCTGTTCATTCTTAGTTTACAAATAGGTATTCTTACTAGGAAATATCATTCTGTTTCTTTCCATGTTGTTGAATGTAGGAGCTAGTAGAAACTCACATGCCTCGCCATTGAGAATAGGGAGGAAATAATGTTAAACACATTCTGAAGTGGCAGTTACTGGCAGTTACTTTTCCTTGTTTTACAGAGATGAAAGAAATCAGTCCATCATCGTAAGTGGAGAGTCTGGGGCAGGAAAAACAGTCTCAGCTAAGTATGCCATGCGATACTTTGCAACTGTAAGTGGTTCTGCCAGTGAGGCCAATGTTGAGGAAAAGGTCTTGGCCTCCAACCCCATCATGGAGGTAAGATAGCAGCAGCCTTGGCTTTCTAAGTATATTCTCTTGTTAAGAAACATATTCAAAAAATTGATTGATAAACGGCACATGTCAGCATGTCTTGGGTATGCCAGCCCCTAAAATTAGGAACATATTTTTGTATACATTGGTAAGAAATGGAGGAAAAGTGAAAATTCAGTAGGTAGACATTCTGAGTAAAGCTCAGCTATAGTGGAATCTGCTTTACTACATAATCCTGAATTTCTAACTTGTCAGCTAACTTGTTGCCTCCATGTAATAGGATGTAGCACTTTATTTTCTAAAGTTTCTTTCTCCTAGTTAATAGAGTCATATCTATTGTTCCTTGAGCCAGAAGTACAAGTTACTCATTTCCCTCCAGTCTTGAGTTCTTTATTTATACTCCTTCCAAAACATAGGATTCATTATGTTCAAGCATGAGTGAGTTTCATTATTCCTTCACCCACATTTTATTTTCTGTAGTCTAACCTGTTCAGCTATAAATTTTTATTTTTTTCCAGATTTGAGCTTAACTTAACCTATGATCTTGTAAACTTTTTGCTGTTGTTCTGTCAAGGATGTCACACAGTTATAGGTTCGTAAAAGAAATTCAGTAATGTTCAGTAAGTTTTTGAGAGAGAGAAAACTATGAAAGGATATGCTTTTAAAAGTCAAATAGATATACAAAATAGAAATGCCTATGCCAAAGAAAATGGAACTTGTTATATGAGAATCTGAGCATTTTAAGATTTATAGCTAGAGCACTATTTGTCTATTAATACAAGTTTAGGAAAGTTATAGTTTTGTAAGAAGAACTATTAAATAGATAAACAAGTTTATTAAATGGAGAAAAATTAGATTGGGCATGCAGAAACAAACCTTTTTCGTTAGAAATTCAAATTAGCATTTTTTATTCCTGTCTTTTTCCTTAGTGAAGTCTTATTTGTCACCCAAACACAGATGGAGTTAATACTGGCCCGGTGCACCTGTGGTACAAGTGGTTTTTGCAATAATCTGTCTAGAGGTAATTGTGCCTGGTTTGCAGTGCTGTGTGTGACACTTCGAAGTAGAATGCTGTGATCCCTTGTTTATAGGGCTGCCCTCTAGAACAACAGTACTTCCGTTCTGGGGATCGAAGGACAAGCAATGATGAAGAAGTTGAGAGGATTCCTGTGCTGGGCGTGCTATGGAAAGAAAACTGGAAAAGTTTTCTGAAATAGCATGGACAGGAAGAAACACGTGTTTGTGCCAAAAGAGGGTAGTGAAGATTTTAAACTAATACTAAAATTTTGGAAGAATTTAAGCGGTAAATAAAGTGGTGAATGCCACTGGTGTTAATATTGAGGAAATAGACTCTATGGAGCCTGTTTCTGTTTGGGGTCAGAAAACAACAGAGTTTCTTTGCTTCCTACCACCGTTCTGACTGGTTTTGGTCAGAACAGATTCTTGGTATTTGGCAACCATTCCTATTATTCTAGTTTCTAACATTAGAATATCCTAAAATCCTGATTGTGATGACATTAAGGAATCTCATTTCTTCTAGGCTTGTACCATCTAATACTAAGATGTGAAGTTTTGAGGAACACTTAAGTCTGGAATGACCTGGAATTTTTAAAAAGTTGAATGAATTATTTTATGACCTCTTTCAAAAAACAGCTTTATTAGTTTTTCTACAATATATATTTAAGTTGTATTAGTAGGAATGATACCAAAAATTTGGAATGGCCACTGTCTTAGTCTGTTTTGTGTTGCTATTCCAGAATACTGGGTAATTTTTAAAGAAAAGAACTCACTCACTGCAGGAGCACTGCACCAAGGCATTCATGCGGGATCCACCCACTATGGTCCAAATTCTTCTCACTAGTCCCTACCTCCCAACACTGACACACTAGGGATCAAATTTCAACATGAATTTTGGTGGGGTCAAATCATATCCAAACCACAGAAGATACAGATACAACTTTTTTTTTTTTTTTTTAGAGACAGATGCTCAATTTATAACCCCCGGTAAAGTGCTGTGGTGTCACACAGCTCAAAGCAACTTACAATTCCTGGGCTTAGGCGATTCTCTTACCTCAGCTTCCTGATTCTCTTGCTTTGCCTCAGTCCCGAGCCTCAGCTGGGACTACAGGCGCCTGCCACAACACCCGGCTATTTTTCTGTTTTTGCAGTTCTGCCAAGGCTGAGTTTGAACCTGCCACCTTTGGTATATGGGGCTGGTGCCCTACTCGATGAGCCACAGGTGCCGCCCACAACTTTTAATATGTAGTTATAAGGACTATGTCTTATTTGCTGGGATAAAAAAAGGAGAAAAGGATCAGTTGGGCTTAGCTACTCCCTTCTATATTATTGTTTAGTCTATCTACAGGAATTTGGATTAAGAAAAATTTGATAAACAACTAGAGAACTAATTTTCATCAACTGCAAAAGAGAACATCTCAATATGAAAGACTAAAATGGCATATAGAGCTGAGGAATGGTGACAAAGAGTTTATAATTACTCGAAGAAACCATAAATAAGATACTGAGTATATAGCATAGAAATTTATAGCTTCTTCAAGATTGTGTATCTATAATCAGAGCCCTTTACTATGATGTCAAGAAAAGGATGTCTGGGGGTGGGCACAATGACTCATGCCTGTAATCCTAGTGCTCTGGGAGGCCAAAGTAAAAGATTGCCTGATCTCAGGAGTTTGAGGCTAGTGTGAGCAAAAGTGAGATCTGTTTCTACAAAAAATCCCCCCAGATTAGCTAGGCATGGTGATACACCCCTCTAGTCCCAGCTACTCAGGAGGCTAAGGCAGGAGAATCACTTGAGCCCAGGAATTAGAGGTTACAGTGAGCTGTGATGACGCCACTGCGCTCTAGTTAGAGTTGGGCTGACAGAGCAAGACTGTCTGGAGAAAAAAAAGAAAAAGGAACTGAAAAGGATATCTGAGTCTCTAGTAATCTGCTGAAACTCCTTACTGAATAATGAGCATCCTACATGGTTAACATCACAGCCCATGCATGACTAAAGGGATTTGTACATTTTCCTTTAGAAAGGAAGCTCCTCATCCTCAGGATAGGCTTCTTTTGCACACTATTAATGATGTGGACAAAAATGATTCACTTTGCCCTGTTTTATCACATATTATTTTTTCTTGGAAATTTTCATTGTAAGATGGGAGCAGGGAAGGCTCATCTTTAGTAATCACCATTGAAGATTTTCATCTCCATTTAGTAAAGAAAAGTAATTCATGTAACATTTCATTAAAATAGTAAAATCAAGATCAAAAATTTTCTTCTTTCCTTTAGCAATTTCTTGCTGATTAAAATGAAAATAATAGATTCAGTTCATTCAACTGAGGAATCTGCTGTGAGTACAGTACTTATAGGGCAAAGGGAGTGATTAGGGGAATGGACAAAAGCTGCTGTTTATATAGCACCTTCTCTCCCTACAGGTTCATAGCTGAGAAGCATATAATTTTATTTTAAAAAGACCCTAGAGCTCATCCATTCTAGTCAGTTTACACTTGAGGATGTTATTGCTCCTCAAAGAGATTAAATAAAGGATGGCAAATTGGTAGTAGGGTCTGGTCTGACATCTAGGTCATCAGACTTTTATTTCACTATTTCTTCTACTATTCTTTGTCTATGTTAAATATGTTTTTCTCAAAGACAAAAGTGTCTGCTTCAACCCTCGTCTACTCATTGCCTCTTCTCACAGTATGTACTATTGTTTTGGCAAGTTGGCCACTCTGGCTCCCAGTATGGGTAGATGGGCGAGAGATGACATACAGGAAGTAGGAAGGATTTAGGGAAAGAGGCGACGCTGTGGACCACCCTCCTTCAGCTCGCTTAGTTGCCGGGAGAAAAGTGCTTAGGGCCAGGCAAGATGGCTTACGCCTGTAATCTTAGCACTCTGGGAAGCCGAGGTGGGTGGATTGCCTGAGCTTACAGGTTTGAGACCAGCCTAAGCCAGAGCAAGATCTCACCTCTAAAAAATAGCAAGGCATTGTGGCAGGTGCCTGTAGTCCTAGCTACTTGGGAGGCTGAAGCAAGAGAAACACCTGAGCCCAAGAGTTTGACATTGCTGTGAGCTATGATGCCACAGCACTCTACCAAGGGCTACAAAGAAAAAAAAAATAATAACCTTTCATCTACTCTTTAACAGAATGCTATTGTGTTAAAAGAAAAATTTACATTTTATAATTAATCTCCTTTCTAAACAAAGGTTTCTAAACAAAAATAGTGGGAATATAAAGAGACCTATGTTGTTTCATGATATTAGGAAGGGTAAGCTGGGGATGGTGGCTCATGCCTATAATGTTAGCATTTTGGGAGGCCAAGGCAGGTGGATTATCTGAGCTCAGGAGTTGGAGACTAGCCTGAGCCAAAGTGAGACACTGTTTCTACTACTAAATATAGAAAAACTAACAAGGCGTAGTGGCAGGGGCCTGTAGTCCCAGCTACTCAGAAGGCTGAAGCAAGGGGATCACTTGATTCCAAGATTTTGAGGTTACTTTGAGCTAAAACACCAGTGCACCCTACTCAGGGTAGGCTCTGTCTCAAAAAAAAAAAAAAAAAAAAGGGCAGTAGCTGAGTAAATATCTATTTTATCTCAGGTTGCATTAGATCGTCCTTTAATTTTGCTGGGCAGGTACTCTTATTTTTCTAGAAAAGCATTTAAAATGTTAATCTAGGCTCAGTGCCCGTAGCACAGTGGTTACGGCGCCAGCCATATACACCGAGGCTGGTGGGTACAAACCCAGCCTAGGCCAGCTAAACAGCAATGATAACTGCAACAAAAAATGTTAGGTGTTCTGGCGGGCGCCTGTAGTCCCAGCTACTTGGGAGGCTGAGGCAAGAGAATTGCTTAAGCCCATGAGTTTGAGGTTGCTGTGAGCTATGACGGCACGGCACTATACCAAGGGTGACATAGTGAGACTCGGTCTCAAAATAATGATGATGATGCTAAAATGTTAATCTAAAATATAGCAATGTCTTCATTGCTAAAACAATATAGGGTGATATCTACCCTTTATTTCAGAAAGTGGAAATACCTTTTCTTTGATTGATCAGAGAATCTAATGTGTTGACTTTTGTGGCAGTGTTACTACTGTTTTCATCACTTAATGTGAATTGCTCTTTTACAATTCCAGAGTATTTTCACATCTTTCTCTCTGCTGTGGTTTTGATACATAGGCTTTGCTAAATGAAAAATGTTAATCTTACATGAAATTAGCTTATTAAACACTTTATACATTAAGTAAACAATTGCTTTTCTAATGATGCCATTTTATTTTTGCTTTGCCCTAAAGCATGTTACCTAAATCAGAGAGAAGCCATTAGATTTAGATTTTCAAGGTTTTATAAAAAATGTATCAGCAAGTTACATTCTCTGTATTCTGTAGCAGATATTTTACAAGTTGGATACAGCTGTTAAAATCTAAAACCAAATTTTGCTTACTCTAATTTCTGAAAATAGCTTTTTTTTTTTTGAGACAGAGTCTTACTTTGTTGCCCTCGGTAGAGTGCTATAGCATCATAGCTCACAGCAACCTCTAACTCTTGGGCTCAAGCGATTCTCTTGCCTCAATGAAATTTTTCAAGAAATATAAACTTTGATGGTTAACTAATAAGACTGTGCCTTGGCAGTTCTTAACCCTATCCTTCTCTTTCTTTGCTGACATGAGGAGTATCTTTGGATACCCCAAATTGTGTATGAAAATCTTCTGACCTCTGGGCTTAGGTTTGCTGTTTCTGAAAATCTATTTGGTAATACTAACAAGGCAAATTAATGCCAGGCATGGTGGCTCATGCCTGTAATCCTAGCATTCTGGGAGGACAAGGCAGGTGGATTGCCTGAGCTCTTAGGTTCCAGATCAGCCTGAGCCAGAGTGAGATCCTGAGATCCTGCCTGTAAAAATAGCTGGATGTGGTGAGGGGCTCCTGCAGTCCCATCTACTTGGGAGGCTGAGGCAAGAGAATCGCTTGAGCCCAAGAGTTAAAGGTCACTGTGAGCGCCTGCAGTCCCATCTACTTGGGAGGCTGAGGCAAGAGAATCGCTTGAGCCCAAGAGTTAAAGGTTACTGTGAGCTGTGACAGCACAGCACTATACCAAGGATGACAAAGTGAGACTCTGTCTCAAAAATAAATAAATAAATAACAAGACAAATAAGAACTGTTAGTATATATCTATGTGGTTGTGCAGTGGGAAAAGCATATACCTGTGCCTGTTCTTAAAATAATCATCATCAGGGGTGGCGCCTGTGGCTCAGCAAGTAGGGTGCCGGTCCCATATACTGAAGGTGGTGGGTTCAAACCGGGCCTCGGCTGAGCTGCAAAAAACAAAACAAAAAATAATCATAATCAGTTTTGTTGTGGTGGTGGTTGTTTCTTAGAGACATAGTCTTCCTCTGTCATCCAGGCTGGTGTTGAACTTCTGGCCTCGAGTGATTGTCCTGCCCTCCTGCCACAGCCTCCCAAAGTGCTAAGATTACAGACATGAGCTACCATTCCTGGCTAAAAGAATTAGTTTTAAGGAGTTATGTTCTACCTTGTCCTTTCTTTCCTGGAACAAACTCTGTAAATGTTCTAATATGAACTGTATTTCTAAAATCTTTTTTCTCTGTCTTGCTTCTTAGTCAATTGGAAATGCTAAAACAACCAGGAATGATAATAGCAGCCGTTTTGGGAAGTATATTGAGATTGGCTTTGATAAGAGGTATCGAATCATTGGTGCCAATATGAGGACTTATCTTTTAGAGAAATCCAGAGTGGTGTTCCAGGTAAGCTGGGCATGTACATGCCCATACTTGTGTTAGATTGCTATTTAATTACAGAGCCCATACTCACTGGTGAGTGTTTTCCTTCCAAATACTCTTAAACATCTTATGGCAATATTACTATGAACTACAGTTGGTCTGACGCATGTAAAATAATGCCTATTATAATGCTGGTTACACTCTAGGGACTAGTCTTTGGGAGTGAGCACTCTTAGGTTTAATGGTTTTGACTCTTTCTTGCAGATGCTTGTTAAAAAGCTTAGTTAAGAAGAGATGCTATGAATTTAGTTTGGTTTCTCATCTCATATTTCCAAATTATAGGGAAGGTATTGGCCTATGCTTTCATCGAGTTGTAATTTGAACTCGGTTCAAGAAAAAGAAATTATCCTTGTCCTCTTTTCTTCGATTGTATTTATTGTTTAGACAGGATAGTGAGGAGTAAAAATCTTTATAACCTAGTTATGCATTTTGATCATAAAACACACTCAGACACATCTGTGCAGGATTTGCATTCACACATACACTCTTGGTCTTTTTTTGATCTGAAAGTGGGAAATACTATATATTTGTCACATTGACAGGTTGTATACTTATATATTTACAGGTAGAAAAACTACATATTTCAGTGGAAAACTCCGAGTTTAGAGCCCCTATTGACCACTGCTTGACTCATGCTATGAGATCTGGGATTTTAGTAGGTCCACTGCATTGAGGTTCAGACACCCTGCACTGTCACTTAGCAGTGTCTGCAGTTTCTCTTGCCCAAGTCTGTTATGGCTTTGAAATATACTTGTTTCGTATAGTAAAGCAAGAGTCCACTGTTCTAATATCTGGGTATGCACAGAACAATATTGCTACACACATGGATATTTTTATAGATTTTTTTAAAAAGCATCTTGTTTAGGAGCTAGAAGAAAGAATGGATAAGACATAGATAGATCTAATAGAAGATAGAATTCAAATAATAGCGATTTGATTGATAGGTAAGTGAATAAGAAAAATAGTCCTTGGTCATTCTCTGAACAGGCTAGTAGTGCTTAATACACAATGGGAAGGCCTAGTCCGTGTTGTCTTGTTAAAAGACATTGAAGCAATTCTAGCTATTTCCAGTCCCCAGGATTATAGAATATTGAGTTGTTTGGTAGGTCAACATGAATCATGCAGTCAGAAAAAAGCGTATTGTTATGCTTGCTATTGTTCTTCATGCAGAAGGATGACCAAAGCATTTCTGCAGATCCTCTTGCCTTTCAAGTCTGTATATGCTGAGCCACTTGATCACTTACTAAATTATGCTGGATCAGTGGCCCACTGGTATTTGTTCAGCGTCTTCTGTCCCTATAATAGGTTTTCTTGTCCAGACATCTGTCCCTTTTGGGCATCATACCTGACCTTGGCCTTAATTAATATTATTCTTAGCCAACTGAATATACAGCCAAATTCAAGGAAATGATGATAGAATATTATGATTTGATTTTGTATTAACAATACTAAATGCAATTGATATGAAAAGACTCAGGAAATAGGAGTTGTACATAATTTATTTTATATTTTATAAAATAGTTATTGATTTTAAAATATATAAGTAAAATGATATGGAAGATGTAATTGCATTTATAGATTTCTTACAAATAACCACAGTAGATAGTCCAGTCTAAAATATGACAAAGGTAGGGTTATTCTTTTTAAAATGTTAGGAAAACCAAGAACTTAAGAGGTATCATTAGAAAATAGTATTGAATATTGCGAAAAACAAAGGAAAGGTTTTATTAATAGCTTTCTCCAGAAGCACTGATATCTTATGACTGTGTCTGTAAATGAAGGTGTTCACTAGTTCAAAAAGCATTGTTGTCAGGTATTCTATGCTGAGCATGATCAATATGTACGTACTGACACATAGGCATATAAACTACAAATCACAAGGTTTAATAATCATAAATAAGTATTAGGAAATTTAGGAAAGGACAATGTATTTCCCCAGGATAATTAAATATTAAAATTTACTTTTATGATAGAATTTTCTGAGTTCTAAATTAAAATGTTATAATTGAAAACTCTTATCATTTCAAAGGCAGAAGAGGAGAGAAACTACCATATCTTCTATCAGCTTTGTGCCTCAGCAAAGTTACCTGAATTTAAAATGCTGCGATTAGGTATGAATGTAACATTAGATGTGTTATGCTGGTATTGTTTTCTGTTAATTTCTGAGTTCCTAAACATACTTGTTAAAAGGAGCTTATCTCATACAGAAATATTTGTGTAGAAAATGTATAAAAGTCTGTAGTCGGCTGCAGAATAAACCATGGAGCAGTAGAGAAGGAGTTCATAGCTGTGTGAATGGAACAGAATTGGCCCTGAAATGATTTAAGATGCGTGTTAAAGATCTTATTTAAGATAAGTATACAGGGTGATGAATATTAGTCTCTCTACTTTAGTGTATGTTTGCAGTTTGCCTTGATTAAAAGAAAAAAAAAAGGCATTTATATGATGGAGGCCTGTAAGGCTTTCTGATAAAGGAAATAAAGTGTTTAAAGAAATTATTTTAGCATGTGTATTGGAATAAAACCTTGGGTAAAGGATTATTTATTTCACTAATTAGGATAAATAAACTGTGAACATTTCACTCCATTACTTAATTTTAAGTTTTCTATAAAAACGTAATTAAAAACACATCCTGTCAAACTCCAGACCCTGTACACTCAACTGTGTTATCACACTTCTAATTCACAGTGCACATAAAAGAAGTCAAGGCTTTTTCATAGATCAAAACATTTTACTTTTCTTCATTGCAGAAAATGCAGATAACTTTCATTACACAAAACAAGGAGGCAGTCCTGTGATAGAAGGAGTGGATGATGCAAAGGAGATGGCGCATACCAGGCAGGCCTGCACTTTGCTGGGTAATGTAAATTTATTCTTGAGCCCATGTGAGGATCAGCTTTTAGATTCTAGCAACCTTTGTTTAGAATATTGGCTTGTCTTTGTATTAAGTGGCAAGTACTGGTGGGATATTTAACATTCCATGCAAAACACACTTAGGCAGCAAATGTGCATGAAGTGTCCTTTTGGAGTGATAAAACTGTTCTAAAATTAAATCTTAGCAATGGTTGCACAACTTTGTAAATTTACTAAAAATCACTGAATTGCCCACTTAAAATGAGCAAAAGCATGCAAATAGCCTTCAATAAAGCTGTTTCACAACCATACTTGAGCCATCAGGGGAGGTAGGACTAACTGTAACTTTTTCTATTGAGACAGAGTCTCACTCTGTCATCCTCGGTAGAGTGCTGTGGCGTCACAGCCTCCAACTCTTTGGGGCTTAAGCAATTCTCTTGCCTCAGCCTCCTGAGTAGCTGGGGCTATAGGTATCTGCCATAATGCCTGGCTATTTTTTGCTGCTTGCCACTGCTGTTTTAGCTGACCGGGGCTGGGTTTGAACCCGCCACCCTCTGTATATGGGGCCCGTACCCTACCCGCTGAGCCACAGGTGCTGCCCTAGCTGTAACTCTTAAATTTTTACAAAATCTCAATGTTAAGCTAAATGAAATGAGTTCCTCTACAAGTTCACATTTTGTAGGTTTTGTTTTTGGTTTTTTTGTTTTGTTTGGCAGGTATTTTTGTAGTTGGGAAATGTAGCTAGCTAAGTTGGCGTGGTAATGGCACATTGTATTACATGTTAACAGCTCAATGTTAGTTACTATCTTGTTTCTGGGATTTAAAAATATTTGGTCTACGTGTGAATAAATTAATCTTAAGAACTGTAGTCTACAACTTTTATTTTTCCTTTTTTTTTCTACTTTTAAAGGCAAATTATTTTTTAATACCTCACAATGTAAGTAACTTTAAAATCACCTGTTGATATTTTGAGGACTACCCTCAGGCAAGTTAATTTAATTTAAAAGCATTGCTAATCCTGATGTGGATCAGGACGCCTGTGGGTCTTGCTGGAAATGCACAATATTCAGACTATTTCTCAGACTTGCTGAATCAGAATCTGCATTTTAACAAGATCTATTGGTGATTCATATGCATATTAAAATTTGAAAAACACTGCATACTTTTAGGGCTAAATCTAGGAATAGAATATTGAGAATTTGAAAAGCCATAATGCAGGAGATGACAAAAACTTTCATTATGGGCTCAGCACCTGTGGCTCAACGGGCTAAGGCGCCAGCCACTTACACCTGAGCTGGCGGGTTCGAATCCAGCCCGGGCCCACCAAACAACAATGATGGCTGCAACCAAAAAATGGCCAGGCATTGTGGCGGGTGCCTGTAGTCCCAGCTACTTGGGAGGTGGAGGCAGGAGACTCGCTTGAGCCCAGGAATTGGAGGTTGCT
>CAUYON010179398.1:0-10346 GCA_963573935.1 Arctocebus calabarensis
TTTTCTTCTTAGAAACTAATAGAAGACCTCCAAAGTTCATGGTAAAAGAATCATCATTTACGACAGTAGATAGAGAACATGCTTCTGAACTGCAGTTTTAATGTAATATTCAAGAGTACAGGGAGTATAGAATTAAAAAAAGTTAATTAGAATATTTTTAAGAGAATTTAAATTGGGAAATGATAAGGAAATGAATTTCCATGCTTTGGTAATTTTTGAATATTTCAGTTATACACCTTTCTACACAGTGTATGAATACAGTGAATGGCTTACATAAAAAAAAAAAAAACTTGTTTTAAAGAAAAAAAAAAAAAAAACAAAGCCAGAGGTATCACCATACCAGATTTTAGGCTGTATTACAAGGCTATAGTGGTCAAGACAGCATGCTACTGGCACAAAAATAGAGACATAAATACTTGGAATCCTATAGAAAACCTGGAAATGAAACTAACAACTTACAGCTATCTAATCTTCGATAAACCAAATAAGAGTATTCACTGGGGGAAAAACTCCCTATTCAATAAATGGTGCTGAGAGAATTAGATATCTATATGTAAAAGAATACAACTGGATGCACAACTTTCTCCACTCACAAAAATTGATTCAAGATGGATAAAGGACTTAAATTTAAGGCATGAGACAATAAAAATCCTCAAAGAATTTGAAAAACACTGGAAGATACTGGCCTGGGGAAAGACTTTATGAGGAAAACTGCCATGGCAATAACAACATCTGCAACAATAAACAAATGGGTCTTAATTAAACTGAAAAGCTTCTGTACAGCCAAGGAGACAACCAAAGCAAATAGACAACCTACCCAATGGGAAAGGGTATTTGCGCATTTTGAATCTGACAAAAGTTTAATAACCAAGATTTATACAGAACTTCAATTAATCTACAAGAACAAAACCAACAATCCCATACATCAATGGGGAAGAGAGATGAATAGAATCCTTTCTAAAAATGACAGACGAATAACCAGTAAACACTTGAAAAAATGCTCATCATCCCTAAGTATTAGAGAAATGCAAATTAAAACCACCCTGAGATACCATCTAACTCCGTGAGAATGGCCTATATCTCAAAATCTCAAAATTGCAGATGCTGGTACGGATGTGGGGAGAAAGGAACACTTCTACACTGCTGGTGGGACTGCAAACTAGTATACAGCCTTTTTGGAAGGAAGTATGGAGAAATCTCAAAGGACTCAATCTAGACCTCCCATTTGATCCTACAATCCCATTACTGACCATCTATCCAGAAGAAAAAAAAAAAAACTTTTATTATAAAGACACTTGTACTAGGCTGTTTATCGTAGCCCAATTTATAATTGCTAAAATGTGGAAACAGCCTAAATGTCCTTCAACCCAGCAATGAATTGGTAAGTTATGGTATATGTATGCCGTAGAATATTACTCAGCCATCAAAAACAATGGAGACTTTGCAGCATTTGTACTAACTTGAATGGAGGTGCAATACGTTATTCTTAGTGAAACATCACAGGAATGGAGAAGCATGAATCCTATGTATTCAACTTTGATTTGAGGACAATTAGTGACGATTAATGACACAGTGGGGCATGGGGGAAGGAGAGAGCAGACAGAGGAGGAGGGAGGGGGCGAGGGAAAGAAAACAAAAAAAAGGAAAGAAAATAGTGACTAATTCTCACATAAATTGGATTCAATTTTGACCAAAATACATTACTTAAATATTAATTTTTAATTCAACTTGTTAATATGTTGTTTAGGATATTGCATCCTCACTTATAAGTAACATATGTTTGGAATTTCCCTTTATAACTATATATTTTCTCCAATTTCAATATCAGGTGTATCCAGATCAAGTAGAATGATTTTGAAATATTTCTTCTTTTTCTATTGTCTATAAGATTTGGCATGATCTGTTTTTTTTTGAAACTGAGCCTTACTATATCACCCTCAGTAGAGGTCTTTGGAGTCACAGCTCACAGCAACCTCAAACTCTTGGGCTTTAAGTGAGTCTCTTGCTTCAGCCTCCCAAGTAACTAGGACGACAGGCATCTGCCACAATGCCTGGCTATTTCTTTGTTGCAGTTATTTAGCGGGGCCAGGCCAGGTTCGAACTCACCACCTTCGGTGTATGTGGCTGGCACTGTGACCACTGTGCTATAGGCACCGAGCCTTTGCTTTTGCTCTTAAACTAGATTGAGTGCCCTTCCCCTGTGTTTCAGAAAGTACCTATACTTCTCTGATCTTGGCACATAACGTGCTGGACTGTAATTGCTTTTCTATTTATCTGTGCACACTACTTTGAACTACAGTATCTTTTTACCATTCCATTCAAAATGCTAAAGTACCTAGCACACAGCACTCTCTCAATATTTATTAAATGAATGAATAGGTAGATGCATAAATGAGTAAACAATGTCTCCTAAGGTTTTCCATGCAATTAGTGTGATATATGGAATACAGGGTCTGTATAAATGTTATATCTTGCCCCCAATTATTAGAATAACTAATAAATAAATAAATAAAAATTTAAAACAGATCAAGGCTAGGTGCAGAGGCTCACACCTGTAATCCCAGCACTTTGGGAGGCCAAGGCAGGAATACCACTTGAAGCCAGGAGTTCCAAACCAACCTGAGCAACACAGCAAGACCCCATTTCTACAAAAAAATTTAAAAATTAGGTTAGCATGGTGGTATGCACCTGTCCCAGCTTTTTGGGAGGCTGAGGTGGAAGGATCACTTGAGCCCAGGAGATCAAGGCTACAGTGAGCTATGATCACACCCCTGCACTCCAGAGGAGCCCATTTCAAAAAAAAAAAAATTAAAAAGCTTATAAGTCTCTTCTAAACATAGGACATTGATTTTTTAACTATATATAGAATGTATAATAGTTCTGAATAGACTAAAAACAACATGATAAAACTAGCACACTAATTTAGCTTTGGACTTTTATTTGGAATATCTTTCTTTCAGCATCTTGTTGAAACCCTTTCAAATATCTTTGAATGTTATCACCAAACCCTTATGGACAACTTGATAAATTGTATTTACACACCCTTCTGTTCAAATCCACATTCCCTTCTGGTCACAAATTTTCCATCCTCCTCTGAGGTTTACTGAGAATATATAAATACAGTATAGATAAGAATATATAAAAACATCCTAACATTCAAGATCCCTTATAATCCAGCCAAAGGAAAAGGTCAAAAATATTTCAAGTACTCAAATGGTAAAGACATTCAACTACATTCTGTCCTGCTGTCACCCTTCCTGGAACACTTCTCCTGGCTGAATTCTTTTCATCTTTCAAATCTCAGAGATCTTTCCTGACACCCCTAACTATTTTCTATCGTAGCATGCCATTCCTTTCCTTCACTGCTTTTTTTCTCTCTTGTAATTATATTTGGATGCTTGTTTGTTGGTCCTTTTATGTGTATCCCAAAAGAGAATGAATACGCCACACATAGACTCCACTGTATTGTCAGTAATTATCAAAGCACTAAATAAACACTTGATAAATGCTGGACTAGCTAAAAAAAAAGTGGTAATAATTTAGTATGAAATTGATAGGATCAGTGGGAAATGTTTAGGGTTCGAAGAGCAGAGAAGCTAGAATCTTAGAATCAAGACCTAAAGTAGCTCACTTTTGAGAGTTAGATTTGAACAGGCAAAGGAGATTAGTACAGAGTTCATGGCTGTAATGCTAGCATTCTGGAAGGCCAAGGCAGGTGGATTGCTTGAGCTCAGAGGTTTGAGACCACCCTGAGCAAGGAGAGTGAGAACTCAGTCTCCATTAAAAAAAAAAAATAGAATAAACTAGCCAGGCATGGTGGTGCAGCTACATTGGAGGCAAGAGGATCACTTGAGCCCAGGAGTTTGAGGTTGCTGTGAGCTACAATGCCACAGTGTTCTACCAAGGATGACAGAGTAAGACTGTCTCAAAAAAAAGAAAGAAAGAAAGAAAGATTAAGATAGAGAAGTTAGATGAATCAAAGGGAAATTAAAGAAAGGGAGAGTTTCAAGAAATCAGTATTCAACTATATACTGCTGCCAAAAGATCTAGAAAAAACTGAACAGGCTCGGCGCCAGTGGCTCAATGGGCTAAGGCGCCAGCCAGTACACCTGAGCTGGTGGGTTCAAATCCAGCCCGGGCCCACCAAACAATGACGGCTGCAACCAAAAAATGGCCGGGCATTGTGGCGGACGCCTGTAGTCCCAGCTACTTGGGAGGCGGAGGCAAGAGACTGGCTTGAGCCCAGGAATTGGAGGTTGCTGTGAACTATGATGCCAAAGTACTCTACCCAGGAAGACAGCGTGAGGCTCTGTCTCAAAAAAGAAAAAAAAAAAAAGTGAAGAGAAAAGGATCCACTAAATTTGATCTCATGGAGTTACTAGTGACTGTAGTGAAAGCCAATTCAGGGTAGTGTAGAATGTGATAGCAAACTGCAAAGTGATTCTGAGATGAGGAAGTGGAGGCACTTATTAGTAATTAAACCTGTTAAGGGCAACAGAGAGCGAGAAAGCGAGAGAGATGATAGATGGGGACCTTTAGTAACCAGGAAAAATGATCCTGTACACCCAGGAGTGAAAGAGAGTAACATATCTGAAGGGAATAAGAGCAGATAAACAGAGCAAGCAAATCTCACAAGCCTGAAGTACACAGCCACACAGAGATAATCCTAATAAGTACTTAAAGCTTCAAGCAATTGTGAGCAATCGGTGTTTTGCTTGTTTTATAAATTATCTCCTAAGACTGTAAGTGCTCCAATCAGGGTGAGGACTATGTCAGCTTTATCACTGCATTCCCCAGACTTTGCATAGTGCTTTTCATACAGCAGGCGATCCATAAATACTTCCAGGCTCGGCACCTGTAAATCAAGAGGGTAAGGGGCCAGCCACATACACGAGAGATGGCGGGTTCAAATCCAGCCTGGGCCTGCCAAACAACAATGACAACTACGACCACAAAATATATAGCGGGGCATTGTGGCGGGCGCCTGTAGTCCCAGCTACTTGGGAGGCTGAGGCAAGAGAATCGCTTAAGCCCAAGAACTGGAGGTTGCTGTGAGCTGTGATGTCACAGCACTCTACCTAGGGCGATAGCTTGAGGCTCTGTCTCAAAAAAATAAATAAATAAATACTTCTAAATGAATTCAAAAGTCTGAATACAAGCTTAATAAGTGTGGTAATTGCCTTGCTTGTCTCTCCTCCAATTCATTTTATGTTTTTTTTTTTTAATTGTAAGATGACCACACCGCTAAAGCATGAAAGTCTATTACAAGTATTACTGTCATCAGGCCTTACTTCCCCTATCAGACTCTCAAGTTTATTGGAAACAGAACCTATATTTGCTCGTCCCATAACAAGCTCAACGTCTTGCGGAAAGTAAGCTTCAAAAATCACTAATCTGGAAAAAAACGACTTCTGACTAAGAGGCATCAGTGATTTCAAGGTCCGCTCGCCCCACCGCCCGAAACTCGCAGCTGCCTGAGCCACGGACTCCCCGGTAGGGGGCGCCGCAGGCTACTCGAAAGGCCGCCGCTGGCCTCACCCGCTACCCCCCACCCCGGCCCCGCGGTCACCTGCAGCGGCTGCACTCGGGCCTCCGCTCCACCGGTTCCACTGGCAGCTCCCACAGCCCGTCGGCACCAGCGCCGTCCGCCTCTGCGTCCAGGGCAGCCGCAGCCGGCGCTGGGCCGTCCTCCTGCTGCTCTTCCTCGTTCGGTGTCTGAGACCGAGAGGCCCCCGGCGACCGCGGGGCGGTCTCGGGGAGGGTTCGCGCCTCTTTCTGCGACTCCATGACGAGCGCACGGGTCACGCCGTCGCATTGAAGCGCCGCTACCGGCGGGGGGCGCCAAGCGCTGGAGAAATTGGGCCGCGTCGGACAGCGCCACGCACGCACGCCACGTACGAGGGGCGGGTCTCGGAACGCCAAGGCTCGAGGTCCCGCCCCGCTGGGGGAAGTAACGCGTTCATTGGACTGTGCCCAGTGTCCATTTCTCCTGAAGTTAGAACCAGGAAGGTATGAGCAGGGCCACAGTGCAGGTGAGATTAGGTAACATCACTGGGAGAGGTAAGAGAAACCTCTCTGAAAGCACCCCAGTACCAAACCCGAATTTAGCTCTCTTAATTTAACCCCTTAAAAAGGATGTAGGCCAGGCGTGGTAGGTCACCCTGTGATCCCAGCACTTTGGGAGGCTGATAAGGGAGGATCGTTAAAGCCAAGGGTTGAGACCAGCCTGTGCAATGCATGCCTTTGGTCCCAGCTACTTGGGAGGCTGAGGCAGGAGGATTGCTTGAGCTCAAGAGTTTGAGGTTTCAGTAAGCTATGATAATGCTAGCGCACCCCCCTCCCCCGCCCCCCTCCCCCCCGGGGGACAGAATGACACTCTCTCTCAAAGGTAAAAATAAAATGGGATTCTGCATTTTCCACCTTACGGTGGTGGTTTAATAATTTTCTGGATTCCCACAGTGAGTGTACACTTAGCAGTTGCAACAACTGTACTCGATAAAGGCCAACCAAGGAGAGGTTGTGCCCACTGGAAACTGGACTCAACGGCTGGTCCCTTTCATTATGTAAATTTCTTGCTCTAGAAGGGCAGAAACCTGTGTCTATAACTTGTACTTCTTTGGTATTTCTTCTCACCAGCAAGCATACTATTTTACCCTAGACATCAACTATTTTTTGAATAAGGTTTGGAAATTGTCCACATCCCCTAGGATCAGGAGGCAATGTAAGAGCTGGGATGAGGTACAAATAATTTTTTTTTTTTTTGTCACTTTATTGCCCTGATAGAGTGCTATTGTGTCACAGCTCACAGCCACCTCCAGCTCTTGGGCTTAGGCGATTCCCTTGCCTCAGCCTCCTGAGTAGATGGGACTACAGGTGCCCGCCACAACGCCTGGCTATTTTTCCGTTGCAGTTTGTCCAGGGCTGGGTTTGAACCCACCGCCCTTGGTTGTATGGAGCTGGTGCCCTACCCGCTGAGCCACAGGCACTGCCCTGTAGGAATAAATTTTATGTTTGAGAAAACAAGCCCTAGAAAGGTAACTATGTTGCCCAAGTATTTGTAACTACTAAATGACAGTGAAGCAGCCTAGTAGGTCAGGTTTTTTGTTTTATTTCTGTTTTGTTTTTGCTTTATCAAGCTTTCCAGATAATTGGGGGGGTTTTAATCCAAAATGAAATCCATATATATAATGAGAATGAAAGCAGAATATCTTTCCCATTTTCTTTGCTTTGATTGTTGCGTCCTTAATTGTGCAGAAACTTTTCAGTTTAAATCCATTTGTTAATTTTTGTTGTTGCAATTGCCACAGAAGTCTTCTTTATAAAATCTTTCCCTAGACCAACATCTTCAAGAGTTTTTACTACACTTTCTTCTAGGATTTTAATCATTTCCTGTATTATGTATAAATCTTTTATCCATCTTGAATAAATTTTGTAAATGGCTAAAGGTACAGGTCCAATTTCAGGCTTTTAACATGTAGTCATCCAGTGATACCGGAATTTCATCTTCAGTAGGTTCTTGGTCTCAGTGATTCAAAGAATGAATTTTCGGACCACAGATCAGTGAGTGATAAGACAGGATTTACTTACAGAAAAGAATACAGAAACACCAGAGCCCCTGGCAGAGAAAGAAAACCCAAGTCAGGAGAGAAAAACTCTCCCTCTCTGTGTCTCCAGGCTCTTTGTCTAGGGGTATATATAGTCGCATAGGCCCTCTGTAGTTACATTTAGCCAGGATTTAGCAGGGTTCTATATTTACATTTAGCGTGTCTGGGACAGCGTTTCTGGGACATGTCTGGGAAGTGTCTGGGTTGTGAATGAGTGGCTACAATCCCTTTCATTCCCAGGGCTAGGAAACTCACATGAAATTAACCAGGCCTAGAAAATGAGGGTTCCCTGTTCAGCCATGAGTGCAAAGGGAAGGAAACCTAAGGTGCTAGTGTCTCCCCAGCAGTTGTCTGGCCCCTCCTGCTACTGCAGCCTCCCGCGGGTCCCCCCAGCCTACCCTCCAGCCCACTGGTTCCTCTGCTCACTGCCACTGCACCAACACCACCAAGGAGGCAGCCAGTCCACGCCCCCCAGCTCCACCAAGCTGAGTGGAGTGCCACGTGTCCTATATCACCAGCACCATTTATTGAATAGGGACTCTTTTCCCCAGGGTATGCTTTGTTTGGTTTATCAAAGATCAGATAGCTATAAGAGACTGGTTTTATCACTTGGTTTTCTATTTTGTTCCACATGTTTATGTCTTTATTTTTGTGCCAATACCATGCTGTTTTACTGTGGACTTGTAATACAGCCTAAAGTCTGGTAGTGTGACAAATCTGACAAAGGATTGATAACTGAGATCTATAGAGAACTCAAATTAATGAACAGAAAAAGAGCTAACAATCTCATCTATCACTGGGCAAAAGAAAGATCTGAATAAAATCTTCTCTGAGGAAGACAGACAAATGGCTAACAAACATATGAAAAAAATGCTTATCATCCCTAATCATCAGAGAAATGCAAATCAAAACCACTCTGACAGCTCGGCACCTACGGCTCAACGGGCACCAGCCACGTACACCTGAGCTGGCGGGTTCGAATCCAGCCCCCGGGCCGCCAAACCACAATGACGGCTGCAACCAAAAAATGGCCGGGCGTTGTGGCAGGCACCTGTAGTCCCAGCTACTTGGGAGGCAGAGGCAGGAGACTCGCTTGAGCCCAGGAATTGGAGGTTGCTGTGGCTGTGATGCCACAGCACTCTATCCAGGGTAACTGCTTGAGGCTCTCTCTCAAAAAAAAAAAAAAAAAAACTGGTTCTCCAGTTCCATCCGTGTTGTTGCAACAGGCAGGATTTTGTTCTTCTTTGTGACTATATAATATTCCGTTGTGTGTATATACCACAATTTTTTATCCATTTATCTACTCAGGTTGATTCTAAATCTTGACTGTTGTGTATACTGCTGCAATAAACATAGGAGTACAGATATCTTTTTGATATACTAAATTCCCATCCTTTGGACATGTACACAGCAGTAGTATGTTTTTTATTTTTTTATTTTAACTGTATTCAAATTAATATGCGGGTACAATATGTCGTTATATTGTTCCCATTTCCAAGGTAAAGCGCCATTTGTAGAAGAGCCCCTCCCCCAGGGGGCTTGTTATCCACCCTCACAGCGTACACATTGGGGTAGGTCCCGCCTCATGCCCTCCCTCCTTCTGCCAAACGCCCTCCACCCTGCCCCCTCCCACTTCCCGAACTGGACTATAATAGTGTTTTATGGTTCTTATGAACTTGTAATTGTTTATATATTGACTTCATATTAGTATGGAGTACACTGGATATTTATGTTTCCATTTTTGTGATACTTTACTAAGAAGAATGTATTTCAACTCCATCCAGGTAAATGTAAAAGATGTGAAGTCTCCATCTTTTTTTCTCTTTTTTTTTTGAAATGTTCTATTGCATCATGCACATCAGGTGAGAGTCCCCCAAATCTCCTTCCTCCCATACCCCTCCTCCCCTCTCTTGCCCCTTCCCTCCTACTTTCTGGGCTATAGTTATGTTTTGCCATTCATATGAGAGTGTGTAGGTGATTATATATTGATTTCATAGTAGTACTGAGGACATTGGATACTTTTTTTTTTCCATTCTTGAGATACTTTACTAAGAAGTATGTGTTCCAACTCCACCCAGGTAAACATAAATGATGTAACGTCTCCATCTTGTTTATTGCTGCATAGTATTTGTTGGTGTACATATACCACAATTTGTTAGTCCATTCACTTGGACTGTTTTCACTTCTTGCCTATTATGAATTGGGCTGCAATAAAACTTCTGGTGCAAATGTCTTTGCTGTAAAATAATTTTTGATAATCTGGTTATATATCTAGTAGGGGAATTATGAGATCAAATGGTAGGTCCACTTTTAGTTCCTTAAGTGTTCTCCAAACTTCTTTCCAAAAAGGTTGTATTAGCTTTCATTCCCACCAGCAGTGTAGACATGCTCCCCTCTCTCTGCATCCAGGCCAACATCTTCAGTTTGGGGATTTTTGTGATGTCTAGAGTTAGATGATATCTCAAAGTGGTTTTGGTTTGCATTTCTCCAATGATTAAGGACGGTGAGCAATTTTTCATTAGTTTGTAGGCCATGCACCAGTTTTTATCAGAGACGTTTCTGTTCAAGTCTCTTGCCCACATAGAAATGGGTTATTTATTCTTTGCTTATTGATTAGTTTGAGTTCTTTGTAGATTCTAGTTATCAGACCTTCGTCAAAAGCATAACCTGCAAAAATCTCCCATTCTGAAGGTTGTCTGTTTGCTTTACTTACTGTGCTCTTGGCTGTGCAGAAGCTTTTTA
>CAUYON010179403.1:0-16253 GCA_963573935.1 Arctocebus calabarensis
AATGTGTTCATATTAACAAATGGTCTTCAACATGTTTTTAAATAACATATTTTTTTAATGTTCAGTTTCTATTTTGCTTGAGGTATTTCATATATATGTGCCTTTTGATTGCTGCTGCTTTGAAGGATACAGTACTCTTGGGGAATGGATCTGTTTTGTTTTTTAATGGAATAAACCTACATTCCTGATGATCAGTCTATCTGCATATGTAATGTATTCAACAAAATAGTCTCTTATTTTTAACTTTTTTGCAAACCTAGGGTGGTATTCTTTGTGTATGTGCCTGTTTTTGTTTGTTTGTTAAATAACAGCTAAATTCCTTAGTTTTTTCCCCCACACGTTCACCTTGTGAACACACAAGAATATATTGTATCTGAAATTTCCTAGGTTCCTGCTGGTTCAAGTGTTGGCCTCTTAAGTCTACAAAAATATCAGTGTCCTGGCCAGGTACAGTGACTCGTGCCTGTAATCCCAACACTATGGGAGGCTGAGGCAGGAGGATAACTTGAAGCCAGAAATTTAAGACCAGCCATGGCAACATAGCAAGGCCCATCTCTACAAAAAGAATTTTTTTTTAATTATCAGGGCATGGTGGTGCATGCCCATCTCAGCCACATGGGAGACTGAGGTGGGATGGTCTCTGGAGCCTAGGAGTCCAAGGCTACAGTGAGATGTGATTGCACCATTGCACTCCAGCTTGTGGAACAGTGAGACCATCTCCAAAAAAAAGAAAAAATGCATATATATATATATATATATGTATGTGTGTGTGTGTGTATACATACACGCGAAAGTCATTTTTCTAAACAGATGAGAATAGTAACTTTTCAGTTCCTTTTATAATACTTTTTAAGTTAAAACCACAACATCCAGTTGTCTGATGAGGAAGAAAGTGTAGCAAGGCACATTACTTCAGTTCTAAAAACACCAACATTTTAAACAAGAACCAAAAATAATGGAGTGACCATAGTCCAGTAATATGCAGTACAAAAAAAGTCTACTAAGAGCAGTAAAATTTAAGTCAAACTGAAGCAAAATGCTGCAAAAGGACAGCTATCTCAAACCTGAGGCAGGTTACCAATTTCTCTTTTTACAAAGATAGTGAAAGGGCTCTGAAATGTGGGTCAGTCATTTGGGGTGAGCAGCATGGGTCTCATGTGGAGCCCATTTCCCCTCAATGGAATGACCTTTTTATTGTCTATGGTTAGATTCCAACTCAGGAAAGGTGGGGCTTTCAGGCAAGTTGAGACAGAAAACATACTAGTGTTTCATCAAATTCAGAACACCACTAATTTTGCCATGCATACTACTAAAAGAAATCTCTTATCTGTAATATGGTACATGTATCAGCTGTTAAAATGTATTTCAGTGTCAGAGATATTGATGAAGAAGGAACATCTTAAAATCCATGAAATTAAGCCAGTAATCATCTGATTTGTGGGCCTGATGCCATCTTTTTTGATGTGTGGACACAAAGCCTTAATCCCAGAAGATAAGTGATGTTCAAAGATAATGGCAGAGGTCTAACCTGAATATCTTCATACATCATCCTTGTAATGACATGAAACAAAAATCATCCATAACAGTACGGTCAGGCTGTAGAGAATTCTTATGCTTATTTCCCTACTGCCTGCCTGGTAAAGAGGAGGATGGACTAGGACCCCAGGATGATGAAGCACAAATGAAATAAGTCATCTCACCAGCAACACAAGAAGCAAACCAGAGTGGAACATTTTCCAGGGATTCAAGGGAAGAAGAAAATATGAATCAAGGGTTTTACATTGCCCAAAGCAGACTTTCAAGTAATAGGTTATAGAAAAATAATTTAGAATTAGAATTTGATCCTTATTAGTGAGCCCTTCCTGAGGAATCTACTAGGGGGAAGTATCTAATCAAAAATGCAAAATAGGCGACACCCATAGCTCAGTGGGTAGGGCGCCAGCTGCATACACCAAACTCTGCCCGGGCCAGCTAAAATAACAATAACTGCAATAGAAAAATAGCTGGGTGTTGTGACAGGTGCCTGTAGTCCCAGCTGCTTTGGAGGCTGAGGCAAGAGAATCACTTAAGCCCAAGAGCTGGAGGTTGTTGTGAGCTGTACGCCATAGCACTCTACTCAGGGCGACGGCTTGAGACTTTTGAAAACAAAAAAAGCAAAATAAATTCATTATGTAAATAATAGAACACAATATAAGTTTATTATTAAGACTGACAGATGATTAAGGAAAGAGGGGATTAAGGACTTTATAAAAAGTTTGGTCATGAAGATAACTAGTGGAACAAAAACAAACCTTCCAAAATTCTTTAAAGAGAAAAACTAAAAACTAAGATCACATAGAGGAGAAAAATAAACAAGTATAACACGATACATACAGAAAATACAACAGAACGACATGACTTGAGATCAGGTGTATTAATCGTGTAGGTAAATGTACATGCACTTAATTTCCACTCTAAGAAGAATTTTCAGATTGGTTCACAGGCAAAACATGCTGCTATTGTAAGAGACACACCTAAACTCAATGACTCAGAAAAGCTAAATAGAAATAGAAACAAAAGAAAGCTGAGATAAGTCTGACATCAGACATGGTAGAGTTCTGGCCAGTAGACATTAAGCATGTAATGCTAAAGGGTACAATTGAAAATGATTTAATAGTTACAAACATTTCTGCACTAAATATCACAACCCACATTCACAAAGCATACAATAGGAGATTCAAGGGAAAATAGTACCACACTTGGAGATTGGGTTTTCAGTCCCAGAAAAGTCAAGTAGGCAAAAATTAAGCAGGGCTATAGATGACCTAAACAATGTAAGATAGGTTATATGGTAATTCATCAAACCTTTATAGCATTTATGTGCAATGTACATTATATAATATATATCCACATATTACATATGTACACATAGGTATGTTTTTATGTATTATGTATAGCATAGATGGACTATATTTTATCAATATACGCCCAGATACTATAAAATATAACCCCTATTATGAAACATGGAATTTCACAGATACTGGTCATGCATTAGAAAGCATGAGTTTCATAAATTACAATATTTTCAAAGAAATGAAAACATGACCTATGCTTAGGCAAAGATTGCAGCTGAAAGAAACTCTCTTCATAGTCACCAGAGGTTAAATTTAGCAGATGGAGATTTTTAAGGCAGCTATGACAAATATGATTCAAAAAGTATAGTAAACTATGTTAATAAAGTATGATGACAATGACTCAACGAATCTCAACAAAGACAAACTTAAAAAGAATCAAATGCAAATTCTGGAGTTGAAAAGCAAAATGAAAAAAAAAAAACCTTACTAAAAGGGGCACAACAGAAGGTAAGTGAACTTGAAGATAATAGTAAATAACCAATCTGAAGAAGAGAGACAATACTGAAGAAAAAGAAAGCATCAGACACCTTTGGAGCAATATCAAGCATACCAACATACTTGCAATGCAAGAGAGACAAGAAAGAGAAAGACCCAAAAAATATTTTTGAAGAAATAATGGCCAAAGTATCTCAAATTTGATTTTTGAAAGATCAATCTCCATGTTTAAAAATTCAGTGAACACAAAGTAAGCACAAATGGTATCTCACCTCAACATCTCCTAGTCAAAATGTTGAAAGAGAAGATCTTAGCCAGCTCATACCTGTAATCCTAGCATTTGAGGAGGCTCAGGTGGGTGGATTGCTTGAGCTCAGAAGTTCAAGACCAGCCTGGGCACGAGTTAGATCCCATCTCTATTAAAAATGAAAAACCTGAAAATTCAATTCAAGATAGGGGAAGGGGAATAAGGAGGGGGTTTGATGTGTTCCCACTTAATGGGGCACAATGGTAAAGGTATATGGCACATCTCTTGGGTCAACTACAAAGGGGTCAACCTAATAAATGCAAATATTGTAACCTAGTTGTACCCTAACATTAACCTGAAATGTAAATAAATAAATAAAAATAGAAAAACTAGCCAGTTGTGGTGAGTGCCTGTATGTAGTTCCAGCTACTTCAGAGGCTGAGGAGCACGTGAGCCCAGGAGTTTGGGGTTTCTGTGAGCTAGGCTGACTCTGTGGCCCTCTACCCTGGGTGACAGGGTAAGATTCCATCTTACAAAGACAAAAATCTTGAAAGCAGCAAGAGTAGATTTACTGAAATATAAGTGAGCAATACATGATTAATGACTGATTTTTCATCAGAAATAATAATAGAGGCCGTATTGCAGTGGACAGACATATTTGAAGTGCTGAAAGGAAAACACTATCAACTAAGAATGCTATGTATCTGGCAAAATAATCCTTTAAAAACAAAAATGAAGGGGTCTTCCTACTTGGATTCTCCCCACCACACCATGCTGCCAGAGTTTCTGTTCTCTCTTCTCTTTGCCCTCTTCTGCTTATCATGTTTATCATTCTTTCTCCCAGTCAATAAACTCCAGCCTGTCACTTTAAAAAATTAGTTAATTAAAGACATTTCTAGAAAAAACAATTCATTTCAAGCAGATATTCCTTACAAGAAATACTAGCCAGGCACAGTGGCTATGGTGTGCGCTTGTAGTCCCAGCTACTCAGGAGGCTGAGGCAGGAGGATACCTTCACTCCCCAGGGTAGACAACATAGGCGACCCTGTCTTGGGGTAGGGGGGAAGGAAGAAAAGAAAAGGAAGAAAAAGAACTACTAAAGGAAGTTCATCAGGCTGAAAGGAAGTAGCACCAGACAGTAAATCAAATCGGTAAAAAATGAAGGCCTCTAGAAATAATAAATACATCAGTAAATTTTTTTTAACTGTATTTCTCATTTCTTTCCATTCCTCTTAAAAGATATAAGAGCACATAGAGCAGTAAGTAATAGCTCAAAGGAGTGGAGAATATGGGGTGGCACCTGTGGCTCATTGAGTAGGGCACCGGCCCCATATGCCGAAGGTGGCGGGTTCAAACCCAGCCTCAGCAGAACTGCAAAATAGAAAAATAGCCGGCGGTTGTGGTGGGCGCCTATAGTCCCAGCTAGTCGGGAGGCTGAGTCAAGAGAAGGGCCTAAGCCCAGGAGTTGGAGGTTGCTGTGAGCTGTGTGACACCATGGCACTCTACCAAGGGCGATAAAGTAAGACTCTGTCTCTTAAAAAAAAAAAAAAGGAGTGGAGAATAAAAAGAAAAGTGGTTGTTTTGTTTTGTTTTTTTTTTTCTTGGAGACAGAGTCTCAAGCTGTCACCCTGGATAGAGTGCTGTGGCATCACAGCTCACAGCAACCTCCGATTCTTGGGCTCAAGTGAGTCTCCTGCTTCCGCTTCCCAAGTAGCTGGGATTACAGGCGCCCGCCACAATGCCCGGCCATTTTTTGGTTGCAGCCATCATTGTTGTTTGGCGGGCCCTGGCTGGATTGGAACCTGCCAGCTCAGGTTTACATGGCTGACGCCTTAGCCTGTTGAGCCACAGGCGCCCAGCCAAAAGAAAAGTTTTATATTTTACCAGAAGTTACTATTACTCTGAAACAGATTATGATAAATTGAAATGTAAATTCTAATCTCTAGAACAAATAAGAAAGTATAATAAAAAAAATTAACAGAACTAAAATAGTAAATGTTATAATATTGAACACAAAAGAAAGCAGTAAAGAAGGACAGAGGACGAAAAAGGTATGAAACCAAGAGAAAGCCAATAGCAAAACCCGACCATATCAAAAATCCCATTAAAATATAAATGCATTGAACACTAGTCAAATGAATGAGGTTGATGGACTGAATTAAAAAAAAAAAAAAAAGACCCAACTGTGATGCCTACAAGAGATATACAAATAGGTAGAAAAAAATGAAAAATGATAATGCCATGCAAACAGTAACTAAAAGAAGGCTGGAGTGGCCTGTCTTAGTAATAGAAAAACAATGTACCTTTAACATAAGAAATATTACTACAGATAAATTTAAGTGTATATGTGCCTTAAAACAGAGTCCTAAAATAGCTGAAGCAAAACTGGCATAATTGAGAAGAGAAATAAATAACAGTTAAAGATTTGAATACTCTAAATGTTGATAGAACACCCAGAAAGAAAATTAGTAAGGATCTGTATCCTGGGGACCTGAACAGCACTATCAACCAACTTGAACAAACTTAACATCTTTAGAACACTCCAGCCAGAGAGTACCCAGAATGCATAGCTTCCCAAGTGCACATGAAACATTCTCCAGGACAAACCACATGCCGGGCCATGAAACAAGGCTCAATAAATTTTAAAAGACTGAAATCATAAAAAGTATGTTCTCTGGCCACAACATGATTAAATTAGAATTCCACACTAGAAAGGAAACCAGAAAACTCCCAAATACCTGGTAATTAGCCAGCATACTCCTAAATAACCCATGAATCCAAGAAGTATACAAAGTAAGTTTTAAAAATGTGTACTGAGTAAAAAAAAAAAAAGGTGTACTGAATGAATTACATATAACATCAAAAACATTTAGATCTCACTGGTTTAATATAAAAGAGAGACATGGAAATTATATGATGAGAGATTTCAGAACTTCAGTGGAATGGGCAGTTTCAGGTTGATGCCATTTCAATAGTGATTTATTTCAGTCTGCACACTAACCAAGAATGTCAGCCTCTCTAAATAAGAAATAATCCTTGTTGTGTACAACTACTTTGATTTCTCCA
The DNA here is from genome assembly GCA_963573935.1 of Arctocebus calabarensis. Taxonomy (NCBI): domain Eukaryota; kingdom Metazoa; phylum Chordata; class Mammalia; order Primates; family Lorisidae; genus Arctocebus; species Arctocebus calabarensis. The sequence continues at coordinate 6,643 of CAUYON010179403.1, forward strand.
TGTCCTAGGATAAAAACTGTACCTCCAACTCTCACAATAACTGGAGGAATCTCTCCACCGTTTAGACCCCAATCCAACAGTGATGACTATTCTTTGTGGTCCTTTCCCTGGAGATATTTCTGGAAGCATAATGCCTCCTTTGGTTACAGTTCCACTATACTCCTTTCAACCAATAATAAGAGGGCGGAAGAAACATTCTAAATGCTTGTCCTGCCCTGACCCTTGCCACAGCTCCTACTCTGCTTTCCAGCTGCTGCCACAAGCCAACAAATCAAAATTTATGTGAGACAACTAAAGCAGTGGCTAAGAGGACATTGATAAAGAATTTAAATTTGTGGCTTGGCACCTCTGGCTCAGCAGGCTAAGGCGCCAGCCACATACACCTGAGCTGGCAGGTTCTAATCCAGCCCCGGGCCCGCCAAACAGCAATGACGGCTGCAACCAAAAAATGGCTGGGCGTTGTGGCGGGCGCCTGTGGTCCCAGCTACTTGGGAGGTGGAGGCAGGAGCCCAGGAATTGGAGGTTACTGTGAGCTGTGATGCCACAGCACTCTATCCAGGGTGACAGCTTGAGGCTCTGTCTCAAAAAAAAAAAAATTTAAATTTGTATCAGAAAAGACAAAAGGTTTCCAATCAATAACCTAAGCTTCCACCTTAAGAAACCAGAAACAGAGCAAGTGAAACTGTAGGCAGGCAGAAGGAAGGAGATATAGATTAGCTAGGAAATCCTAAAAGTACTAGAGAAAATTAATGAAACCAAAAGCTTTTCTTTAAAAAGATCAACAAAAGTTGTCAAATCCTTAACAAGACTGGCCAAGAAAATAACAGAAAACACAGATTACCAAAATCAGGACCTAAAGAGGCAGCATCACTACAAATCTTACAGAAATTAGATGACCTAAGTGACATGAACATATTCCAAGAAAGACAAAAATTATTTAAAAAAAAAAAAAAACTCTAGACTAAATTAAAAATCTGAACAAACCTGTAATAAGCAAAAAGTTGAATTAGAATTCAAAATCTCTCCACAAAAATGTCCAGATACAGGTGGCTTTACTAGTGAATTTTATGAACTATTTCAAGAAAAACTAATAGGAATCATTAACAAATTTCTTTTTTAAAAAATAGATGTTCTCTAAGAACATCTTCCAATTCATTCTCTCAGGTTATTCTTGTCCTGATTTCAAAGCCAGACCAATTACAAGAAAACCACATACCAATTTCCCTCATGAACATGGACACAAATATTCTTAATTTCTATTCAAAACTGTGCTGCAGAATCTAGCCTCTAAAATAAGGCAAAAAAAAAAAAAAAGAAGAAGAAGAAGAATCCAGATTGGGATGAAAGAAATAAAAAATAAACTTTTTGTAGATGATACTACACTATGTGTAGAAAATCCTAAGGACCACACTAATAAACCAAGACTTAATAAATGTGCTTAGGAAGATAGGAAGATATAAGGGCAACATATGCAAGTAAGTTTGTTTCTACATATACTAGCAACAAATATCTAATAATTAAATTTTTAATCCACTTATAATGATATAAAAAAATAAAATAATAAAGTTTGACAAAAATATGTGACTTATATGCTGAAAACTACACTGCTGTAAAAATTAAATATTTAAATAAATGGAGAGCCATTCCATGAACTGGGAGATACCCTAACTTGATTTATGGATTCAACACAATTCCTATCAAAATTATAACAGATTTTAATGCAGAAATTGATAAGCTGATCCTAAAATTTATATAAAAATTCAAAGGCCCTATAGTAGCCAAAGCAATTTTTTTTTTTTTTTTTTTTTTTGAGACAGAGCCTCAAGCTGTCGCCCTGGGTAGAGTGTCATGGCATTACAGCTCACAGCAACCTCCAATTCCCGGGCTCAAGCGAGTCTCCTGCCTCCGCCTCCCAAGTAGCTGGGACTATAGGCGCCCGCCACAATGCCCGGCCATTTTTGTTTGTTTGTTTGGTTTTTTTTGGTTGCAGCCATCATTGTTGTTTGGCAGGCCCAGGCTGGATTCGAACCCGCCAGCTTAGGTGTACGTGGCTGGTGCCTTAGCCCGCTGAGCCACAGGCGCCCAGCCCAAAGCAATTTTTTAAAAGAACACAGTGGGAGGATTTACATCACTCACTTTGAAAACTTACATAATACTGTGGTTAACCTGATAGAATGCTGCTGATACAAGGATGCATCAATGGAACAGAACGGAGAGTCCAGAAATAAATCACTTCTTACATTTATGGTCAATTGATTGTCAACAAAGTGCCGAGACAATTCAATCGGGAAAAGATAATCTTTTCAAGGAATGTTGCTGGGAGAATCGGATATGGGAGTTGGTCAAATAATGACTACCCAAGGAACCAAGTCCTAATCTGTGGGACTTGTAAACTTATCTGGAAAAGGGGGTCTGTGCGGATGTGATTAGATTACAGATTTTGAGATGAGCTTACCTACATCATTGGGAATCACGCAGAGGAGAAGGACATATGAAGACAGAGGCAGAGTGGACTGAAGCAGCTACAAGGCAAGGATGCCAGGAGCCCCCAGGGGGGAAAGAAGCCAGGAACCAATGCTCCCTTGAGCCTTCAGAAGAAGGGTAGCCTTTCTGCCACTTTGATTTCCTACTCCGGACTCCAGGATGGTGAGAAAATAAAGTTCTGTTGTTAATCCACTGGTCTGTGCTAATTTGTTATATGAGCCAGGGGAAATTAATGCAGAATCTATTTGCCACCAAAAATCCCTACTTCACATTATATATAAAAACTAACTCAAAAGTGTAGGCCTCATTGTAACTACTAAAACTGTAAAACTTCTTAGGAGAACGATCTTTTAAACCTTGGGTTCGGGGTGGCACTTGTGGCTCAAAGGAGTAGGGCGCCAGACCCATATACCAGAGGTGGTTGATTCAAACCCAGCCCTGGCCAAAAACTGCAACCCCCCCAAACCAAAAAACCTTGGATTCGGCAAAAGGTTCTTATATAGAGCTCCAAAACCATAACATACAAATGAAAAAATCTGATAAATTGGATTTTATTAAAATCTTAAACTTTGATCTTCGAAAGACATTATGAAGGAAATGAAAACAAACCACAGACTAGGAAAATATTTGCAATTATGTATCTAATAAAGGATGTGTATCCAGATATATAAATAACACAACTCAATAATAAGAATCAAAAAACCCAATTTACAAATGAGTGGAAAGACTTGGCATTTCAACAAGATAGCCACATAAACAGTAGTAAACACATGAAACTAATTCAACATCATCAGTCATCAGAAAGTAAAAATTAAAACTACAAAAAGACATCACTACACACCCACTGGCATGGCTATACTAAAGAAAAAAAAAAAAATGGATAATGCCAAGTATCGTCAAGATGTAGAAAAAGTGGAAACCTCATCTGTTACTGGTGAAAATATAAAATGTATGATCAATCACTTTGGAAAACAATTTGGCAGTTTCTCTTAAAAATGTTTGGGTGGTACCTGGCCCCATAGGCTGGAGGTGGCGAGTTCAAACCCAGCCCCGGCCAAAAACTGCAAAAAAAAAAAAAAACTGTTTGTGACCTCCTGAAATTCATAAGTTGAACTCCTCCCCATCGTGATAGCATAAAGAGGTGTGGCCTTTGGTGCTGACTAAGTCACAGGGGTGGAGCCCTCAGGAATGACATTTGTACCCTTGTAAAAGAGGTCCAGGGGTGCTCACTGTCCCTTTCCATGACATTAGGACACAGAGAGAAGGCACTATGAGAAAACACGCTCTCATCAGATACCAAATCTGCTGGCATCTTGAGCTCAGACTTCCCAGCTTCAAGAACTAAAAGAAGTAAAATATCCCATTGTTTATATGCCCAGTTATTTTGTTACATCAGCACAAGCAGCCTAAGAAAATTTAGCTCAGCAGATCCACCCCCAAGACATATGTTCACGCAAAAACTTCTACACAACTATTCATAGCAGTATTATTTGTAATGGCCCCAAACTGTGATCAACTGAAATGCCTACCAACTTGTGAATGAATAAACAAAAGGTCATATATCCATACAATGGAATATAATTCATTAATAAAAATAAATGAATGGGGCTGGGCGCGGTGGCTCACACCTGTAATCCTAGCACTCTGGGAGGCTGAGCTGGGTGGATTGCCTGAGCTCTTGGGTTTGAGACCAGCCTAAGCAAGAGTGAGATCCCATCTCTAAAAATAGCCAGGCATTGTGGCAGGCACCTGTAGTCCAGCTACTTTGGAGGCTGAGGCAAGAGAATCACTTGAGCCCAAGAGTTTGAGGTTGATGTGAGCTGTGATGCCACGATAGTCTACTGAGGGTGGCAAAGTGAGGCTGTCTCAAAAAAAAAAAAAAAAGAAAGAAATGTATACATAGTATATGATTCCATATATATTAAATGTCCATTAAAAGCAAATTGAAAGAGACAGAAAATAAATTAGTGGTTGTGGCTAGCAGTGAGAATGGGGTTGACAGAAAACCAGGGCAAGATCTTTGTAAGGTGACAGAGATGTTCTAAAAGTGGATGGCGGTGACGGCTGCACAGCCCTGTGACTATATTAAAAACCACTGAATCTAGTACAAGTATGAACCTTAGACAATGAACATAGGAACTAATGAACTGATTTTCAAATACTTTCTTATCTGGTCTCCCCAGATAAACACTTAGAAAGAAGTCAATGATGCAGGGCAATGTGCTCTAGAACTGAGAGCAAGGAGACCAATTTTACAATAGAAAACTCATAGAGATCAGAGTCTAGTCCATAGCTGGTTACTTAATAGCCCCTAAGCTCTTGAACAAGACCCTGCTCCTCACTGGACAAGCCCTCCTATGAAATAGGAGGTTGGGCTGGTGTGCTATATCTTTCAGAACTGTCTTGAATGCTCCTTTTCACCGAAGTGTTTGTCCCAGAACAAAGCAGGACACTGGGCTTAGCAACCCAGGCAGCTCCACATCTGGGAGACAACTACTACCCACACCTTTCTCTGGAAAGTGCCAAGTCCCTTGGTTCTTGCTCACTCCAACCAACGTTCTATTGTGAGGAAAGTGCAGGAGTCAGAAAGCTTCTAACATAAGGTTCCATCCTGGAACTCTCGCTCATTATTTGCAAAGCATCTTTGTTCCCCCAAAGCCACTTCCCTCCCTTACCGGATAAATGGCTTTGAAGTGATTTCTTTTCAGCTGCATCTGAGAACCCATTAGTCCCCACCTTTTTTTATTTGTTTGTTTTTGTTTTTCAATTTTATTTATTTTATTTATTTATTTATTTATTTTGAGACAGAGTCTCCAGCTGTCGCCCTGGGTAGAGTTCCGGGCTGTCAAAGCTCACAGCAACCTCAAACTCTTGGGCTTGAGCGATTCTCTTGCCTCAGCCTTCCAAGTAGCTGGGACCACAGGTGCCCGCCACAACACCTGCCTTTTTTTTGTTGTAGTCGTCATTGTTGTTTGGCAGGCCCCGGGCTGGATTCGAACCCGCCAGCTCCCGTGCATGTGGCTGGCGCCCTAGCCACTGAGCTATAGGTGCTGAGCTAGAGCCCATTAGTCCCCTTTGACAGCCGATGAACGTGTGTATTTCTGCAGACCTGTGGCATCTAGGGAGGCTGCCTAGTGCAGACCCAGCTTCCCCTCCCACCATCTGCCTGACCCTGCACCATTGCTCAAGTGTTCTGTGCCTCAGTTTTTTCATCTGCTAAAAGAGAATAAGAGTGGCCAGGCAAGGCGGCTTACTCCTGTACTTCTAGCACTCTGCCTGGTACCACCCATCTCTATTAAAAATAGCAAAAACAGCCAGATGTGGTGGCGACACCTGTTGTCCCAGCCACTCTGGATGTTGAGGCAGGAGAATCTCTTGAGCCCAAGAATTTAAGGTTGCTGTGAGCCATGACGCCATACCACTCTACTGGGGCAACAAAGTGAGACTCTGTCCAATAAATAAATAAAATAAATAAATAATAGTGACCAAGCCGATGGGGGAATGAGGAGTAGAAAGCGAGGGATACATGCCACCTGACAGGTAGTAAGAACCTAATATCTGCTAATTATTAGTATGAATACTAATGGTGATGACATGGCTAAGATTGGTTGGTAAAACGGCCTCCACACATCTCTCTCTTACTCATCCAGCAGGAAGTCCCTCTAGTAAGGACTTGGAATTGAGTCCGGGATTCTTTCTGCAGCTGCATTACAGAAACCACTGTGAGTACTGAAGACTCAGGAAAAAGGATGTTTCTATCCCATCGCAGGCACATGCAGGCTGAATGTGTGCCCATGAGAAGTTGGGATATCCCGGCAGTGAATCCCCCCCCTGCCCCTACCTGGCACGGCGTGGCTGTGTTCCCAGGAGCTTCAGTCCCTGACGGGGGGAAGCCTGTCCTGAGACGGCAGGCCACTGGCAGCGAAGCAGGGGTGGTGACTTTCCCGCCTTTCCCGGACAATGAGATGCTATTTGCAGCTTAGCCCCTTCTCCCCTCTGGGGCTCGGAGTGAACAGAGGGAGCGCGTGGCATCCTGTGAGTCTCCTGGACCCTCCTGGGCAGACAGCCTCCGCCAGGTCCTCCGAGCAGGTCCCTGTCCCAGAGCTGAGAAGTCGCTGCTTCCCGAATGGATTCTGCAGCCTCAAGACTTTTGGGGCTGTCACATTCGGGACCTTTCCAAAATCCCTGATTGTTTTTGTTCGTGGTGCCCAGTGCAGACCACCAGCAGCCCTGCCTGGAGCTGAGCACCTTGCAGGGCTGTGGCCCCGAGGTGTCCACTGAGTGGCTCTCTTGGCTCAGGATATGTGATCATCTGTCCCGCTTAACTTAGCCCTGCCAGGTCCTTATTTGTCATCCCTAGAGAAAAGAAGGCTTTTTTGTTGTTTACATTTTTGACATTACACAAGTGATATCCATTCATATGGAACATCCAAGCAATTAGGCATGAAGAATAAAATTTGAAAATCTTATTTGCGCTCAATTCCACTCCCCTCCTGGGAGGTAACTCTCCCAGCAGTTTGTTGGCTGTCCTCCTAGAACAGTATTAAACAATTTACATACACACCTGTATTCAAATAGCTTTTTAATGAACAGAAACAGGGCCACTTCCTTGTTCTGACTTAACATAGGAGTGTTTCCACATCGGTGCTTCATTCCTTTAGATTCCTGCAGAGTATCCTGTGGTTCAGATGTGCGATTTATCTGACCAATTTGGGGGAGCACGTGTTTAAGTTTCTTTTTTCCCCTATTACAAACAAAGCTGAAATGAACATCCTTCAACATGTAACTTTATGGACATCTGCAAGAATTTTGTGATGTGGATTCCTAGGATTGGAATTGCTGAGTCAAAAGTTTTCAATGGCTTTAATAGATACCAACAAATTTTCTTTTCTTTTCTTTTCTTTTTTTTGGAGATAGCCTCTCAAGCTGCTGCCCTGAGGAGATTGCCGTGGCATCACAGCTCACAATAACCTCAAACTCCCGGGCTCCAGCGATTATCTTGCCTCAGCTTCCCAAGTTGCTGGGACTACAGGTGCCTGCCAACCAGGCCATTTTTTTTTTTTTTTTTTGCAGTTGTCATTATTTCAGCTGGCCCAGGCTGGGTCAAACCAAAGCAATTAGGTGGCAAGCAATTAGGTTTGGCAGGCCTACCTGGATTCGAACCCATCACCTGTATGTGGCCGGTGCCCTAACCACTGAGCTATGGGTGCCACCTGGTACCAACAAATGTTTTTTTTTATCGGTTACCTGTATCCTAAATGTTTTTTGAGTTTGTTTTCTCTCAAGTGTTTCAAATTTTTGTCTTGTCAAATATGCCAGTCTCTTCCATTGTGGCCTGAAAGTTTTGACTTGCTTACAAAATTGTCCCTACCCTAGAATTATTTTAAGGAAGCAATTCCAAATGTTCCCCCATGTGTTTGCAGCTTCTTGGACAATACTGGAACTTTCCAGCGATCACAGATTTCTAGTAAGTTTTTGTATTTGTAAGATGAATCTCTTATTTTCTTTTTCAAAGGATTCTCCCTTTTTTACATTGACTCTTTTTCTCTCCCAGAAGAACTGTATTTATCAGGGTTTTTTTGACACAGAGTCTCACTTTGTCACCCTTGGTAGAGTGCAATGGTGTCACAGCTCACAGCAACTTCCAACCCTTGGGCTTGAGCAATTCTCTTGCCTTAGAGATTTGGGACTACAGACTCCCACCACAATGCCCAGCTACTTTTTTTGGTTGTAGTTGCCATTGATGTTTGGCAGGCCTAGCTGGATTCGAACCCGTCACCTCCAGTGTATGTGGCTGGAGCCCTAGTGGCTGAGCTACAGGCGCTGAGCCTATTTATCAGGTTTGAAAATCAGCCTGGCTGTGTCTGCTGCGCCCCCCCACCCCCCCCCCACCCCCGACACACACACACACAATTGATAGGTGTTGATTCTGTCAGTTACAAACTGTCTGGTGAGATCAAAGTGCTCCAACCAGCTGTGTGGATGGAAGTTTCTTTTAAACCTGCTATGCTAGAAAGTCCTCAAGAGGACCTACACTTTATTCATCTTTGCTCCCCCCCTTTTGTCACCTGTCCCTACCGATGCTTGGTAAACACTTATTTAATGAGTGAATGTCTAAGACAAGGGCAGAGAGCTAGTATAGACCCATAGCCTTTGCTCTTCCTTAAGGCAGCAGTGTGACCTTGAGCAACTGGCTACCTGTGTGGCCACTGGATTTGTCATGAATAACTACAGGAGCAAGGCTCAGGAGGCAGCTTGGCAGCCAGGGGAGCAGAACACACCCCCCATCTCTACCACGTGACGGATGGACCCCTGCTTACTTAACATCTGACGAAATCTCCAAAGAGCTGCACGGCCCAGACCAGGCAGCCTTGCCTCCTGCTGCCCTGGTACCTCGGCCACCAGAATTGAGAGCCCAGCAAGCAGCCATCCCAGACTGAAAGTTTACGATGTGCCAGTGCTGTTCTAGCACTTTTATGTATTAACTGAGTCAGTCTTCCCGAAATCCTGTGAGGGGGATGCTGTGGACATCTGCATTTTATGCTCCAGGAGGACACTGAGGCACAGATTGCAGAGGTGACTCCCGGGCCAGTAAAAGGTGGACTCTGGCTGGAGTGGAGGCCCTGGTTTGGCTCCAGCGTCTGGGCCACCCTATGACACTCTCGCTCACACGAGTCCACATTTCGAGTGTGTGCATGTTGAGTGTGTGTATCTGGAGGGAAAGTCAGCTAATGTTTATGGCAGCTGTTCCTAGATGCTAGAATGCTAGGTGAGAAATGCTAGCTTCTTCATAATTTTCTGGTGTTACTTGAAAATTCCATAATGTACTTTTTTAGAAAAAACGAAATTCATATTAGAAAAGGGAAATTCTTTGAATGCTGTGAAGTACTTAATAAATTCAAGATTTATTAATTTATATTTTTATGCATTCTTCATTTTTTGTATTTTGTATCCATTTCATTCTCAATCTAATTTTTTCTGTTTGGCATATTTTTTTTTTTAATAATTTTATTGAATCATAATTATGTACATTGGTGCAATCACAGGGCACGATTCATATACATTCAGAAATATTTTGATCATACTGTTACAGATATCCTTCATGGCATTTCCTTGATCACTATATA
>CAUYON010179406.1:0-20828 GCA_963573935.1 Arctocebus calabarensis
TGGATAGAGTGTTGTGGCAACCTCAAACTCATGGGCTCAAGAGATCCTCTTGCCTCAGCCTCCCGAGTAGCTGACACTACAGACCACGCCTGGCTAATTTTTCTATTTTAGTAGAGACAGGGTCTCACTATTGTTCAGGCTGGTCTCCAACTCCTGAGCTCAAGTAATCCACCCACCTTGGCCTCCTAGAGTGCTAGGATTACAGGTGTGAGCCACCTCGCCCAGCCAAAGGTCCCCCTTCAAAAATTAAGTTAGAAATCATGGCAAGAGACCCTGCAGGAGACTCGGCAGGAGTTCTAGAGCCACTCTCCCACCTGGAAAGGGCGTGGACTTTGGCACAGGCCCTAGCAGCAGCTATGCTGATAGAGACTTCTTCCCCGCTTCCAGGTGTTTAAGTTCTAAGCAGGTACCAGGCAAGGGCCTGCTGAATAACTGAGGTGTTTGCTGGCAGTCTCATTTCATTCATGTGCCCACAGGCAGAGAGGACTAGGCCCTGCCTTTTCCAAAGAACATGCCCAGAGTCACATGAAATTGGCATCCATAAGATTTCCCTGAAGGAAGTAATTTGACCCAAGACTCTCCAGACCCAGGAAGCACTTTCAGGTGGCTCAAAACTCAGTTTCCTTTCATAAGCTGCTCAGCATAAACCCAAACCTGAACAGGTGCACACACCTTCCTTCGCTCAGGGAGTTCACCCTCAACCCCTGGTTACAGGAAGTGGGCATGTGCCCTGACCAGTCATATGCTTACCTGGTTCCTCTTTTGGCTCAGAGAAAACATTTCTGAGACAGTCATGCTAGACTAGGAATGTGACATTATTACTATAGCATGTTGACTGCGGCAGGAGGGTGGGGGGAAAGACTATGGAAGAAACAGAGAGAGCCCTAAACTGTGGGGGCAGTTAGTTCTACTAATCCCTCTTCCCATAAACTATTCCATGACCTTGAACAAATCACTTAATTTGTCTCAGTTTCCTCGGTCATAAAATAGGATATACCACCTGCTCTGCTTTATCCATGAGCTGCTTGATTAAATGGAATTGGCTTTTGGAAGCATTAGGGAACACTACCTATTCCCAACAAGCCATGGCAAAGCTTCTCTTAGCCCTCCCATGGAAGTGCAGCCCAGGTCATTGAAAAGTTGCACCTACACTGCTAAGCTGTGACACTGGGTCACCATTCACTTCAGAAGCAAGAGCTGAAGGGGTTTTTATCTGAAGTTACAGCAGGTGATAATGAGCTAACCTCCCTGACCCTCCCTTTGGGAGATAAAAGAATGCTATTGAGGTGTTCAATGGGGTGCCACCAGCAGGCAGAGGAACATCCACATTCCCTCCCTGGACCACAGATCCCTGGAAAAACGAATCATTTAACCCCCTAATTGCCTTCCCTCCCTGTAAGAGCTGTATGATAACCTGAAGGTAATAGTCAAAGGTGCCCTCAACTTCAGTAGATTTTTTTTCAGCACCCATTGAAAAGTCACCAAACTTAAAAAATCTCTCAAGATTCCAAATATCAAGCTGCCGGACACAGAACAAAGGCTAGGATCCCATCAAAGTCCTAATAAGCCACTCCCACCTGCCTTTTTGGCAAGAGAACTTTTGATCCCTCTCAGTTTTTTTTTTTTCCTTCTTTTTTTGGGGTTGTTTTAAATTACTCTCTTAAGTGGCAGACAGTCATCATATTTTCCAGGAGTAAAGATGGAAAACAGTGGAAAAGGCAATTTACTTTGCCAGGGTTTGCTGTTTTCCATAGCCTCAGCAATGAGGAAATTTGTCCCAATGACTCAAGACAAAATACACCTCCAAGACTCAGAGTCCAGAACTATCAGAAACCTAGAGGGGGAGCCAGCTGGACTCTGCTGAACTTGGTTACATCAGTTAATGCCTCCAGGCAGCAGTTTTCCCACCTGTGAACTTTGGGCTAAAGGAGATACCATTATGTGTGGGTAATTCATAGAAAACTACACTATTTCATCTGAAGGGATGAAATGCAACTTCAAACAGTGACAAAAAGCAGGCAAAGCTAAGCGAAGATGCTTCTCTCTCCCCTCTAGTACACCTCGCCACAAAGAAAGCCCTTGGAAACAGGATACTCTGAGGTGGTCCTGACTGGGCTGGACAGCAACCTGTCCTGATACCCCAAGAGAGGCAAATTTCTGTGTGATAGGTCCCACACAACTAACCCCAGCCCCGCTATCCCTGGCAGGACTGAAACAGAGTGCAAGCAGGATGACCCGACAGGCAATTTAACCAACGCTTCCAGAAGCTTTTGGGCACCTTGGAAGAAAACGGGGAAAAGATACTGGGACATAGACGAAACATTTTTCCCGGAGAAGGCAGCGCTAGGGTATAAAAATCTAGTACGCGTGGGACAGCTGACTCTTCCCTAACATGCCCACCTAACGATAGGAGCGATTTTTGCTAAAAGATGTGGCCCTGCTCTTGAGATTGTCCGGTCTGTCCCAGCGGTTTGCAAAGGTGTGGTCAACATGCAAAGACTCCAGACGTTATTTTGATATTTTAAAAATGTTAAAGACCACCAGCAGTTAAATAAGAATTAACTTTTAGGAGTATATGAATGTATGTGTGCATGATCTGAAGGGCATTGGAGACTGACATCTTCCCTGAGCCCTCGGCTAGGTGACGAGTGTTACCTGGCCAGGTCGAGGAAAGAGTCCACCGTTTCTTTGGGGACTGGAGGAGGCCCGGCCTCCTCTAGCCCCAGGTCGCTGGATTGCAGGGTCTGCGCACCGGACCCCGGCTTGATAATGAACGCCAAAGCGACGGCGAGCGCGGAGGCACTCAGCGTGGTTAGGCCAAAGTAGGCGACTGCGATGCCGCCCAGACGCCCGAGGGAACTGGCGTCCAGGGAGGCGGCGCCAGACACCAAGCTGCAGACCACCAGCGGCAGGATGATCATGCGCAGCATGCGGAGCAGCATCTCGCCAGGGAAGGCCAGGTAGGTGACCTGCGTGCGGCTCAGCTCCAGCCCGCGCAGGGCCGCTCCCAAGCCCGCGCCCGCCAGCACTCCAGACACGGTGAGCAGCACCAGCGCATGGCGCCGCAGGAAGCCGGCGCAGCGCCCGGCGCGTCCCGCCGCGGTCCCTGGAGCGCTGGGCCCCGCCTCAGGCCTGGCCTGGGCGCCGTCGAGGTAATTGTTGGTCTTGCTGCTTTTCTCCATGGGTTGGCCCAGGGTTCCGAGCTGGAGGAGGCAAGGGAGTCAGGCTCAGGAAAAAGACTGGGCTCTCAATGAATGGATTGGAACGAGCTGCGTCCCGTCGGCTCTGGAAAGCGGCTCCCGGGAGTCTCGAGCCTGGCGCAGGAGCAGGTGCGGAAAAGGCGAGGAGAGGCTCAACAGAGCGTGGGTTGGCACCCAGGGCCGAATGAGACGCGCCGCGCCTAGCCCTTCCCGAGAAGCCGCGGTCTGGAGATGATGCAACCCGGAGCAGCTCCGGAAGACTCTCTGGGAAGGAGGGTGGGAACAAGGGGACGCCTAGGCCCCGCCCCCTCACACCCCCTACCCCGCCCCCGCGGCTTTGGCCAATCAGAGCCCGCGAACCTCCCCCCCCCCAGCCTCGCGCCTAGCTCTTACCCCGGTGGAGGGCGCAGGGGCAGGGGCAGCCAAGGGGGAGGCTCTGCCGGAGGACCGCGGGGCGCAGGCGGCGCCGGCGTAATCCTTGCTCTGGCAGCTGCCTCCGGGCCAGGCTAACGGAGACCGGCTCCGGGATGACCGCGGGGAGGCGCTGCTTCAAGGGCGGCCCGGGGTTGTTGGCACCTCCCGGGGCCTCTCTTGGTGGTCTGGGGTCTGGGCCCTCGGAGTCAGAGGGCAGGTTAGAATGTGGAACTCAGCGGCGTTCCCTGCCTGGGGACTGGGGGAGGGGAGGGCATCCCTCCAGGGTTTGTGCTTTCCGCTGCAAGTGGCCCGGCGGTCTGCCCTAGAGCTCGCCGGCCTCTCCAGCTAAGGGGCTGCGCGCGACCAAAAGACCCAGGCGATCCCTTTCGCAGTGTTCTCCTCCCGCGTAAAATTCTTTCTTCGAGAGGTCCTGTGGGGTTTTGTGTAGGAAAGGACGCATAGTGCCCAGCCCTGAAACAAAGGAAGGAGGGAGGAAGGGAGGGATAGATAAGAAAAGCCTTATCACGCTCTCTTTTAGGGCTCTATAAAAGCTTATCCTATGTGAAAAGGAGACTTGACGATGGCACCAGACCCAGAACCTGGGCCGCGCCACCGAGAGCACCTGGATGCCCCTAGGCGTGTGGTTTGGCTGATGAGGCCGGGTCGTCTGCTGCAAGAGCGCTGAAGACCCGAAACTCTTCTAGATGAAACAGAGCTCTCACGCCACCGCTTCCAGTTAGTTTCTGTCACGTAACCTCAGCTGAAACACACGAGCCACTGGATTTTAACCTCTTCCATCCCCCGACCCCGACAGGGCGCAAAAGCAGCACAATCAAAGATTTGGCCAGTTTGAAAGGTGGTTCCTTATTGTTCACGCTCTATTGATCTCCTCTTTATCTTTTGTTTAATATCTGCTCTGGTTACTGGATGTAAGGGAAACCGCTTGCAGGGTCGTTTTACTGTGTTCACCTTTATTATATTTTTATATTTTCTCATCCTGCTTTTGAAAGGAAGTGTTCTTCCAAGGCTTCTGTGAAGGACACATCTTAAGTGTGGCTAATCGGAATTAAAGTAGATGTCAATTTAGTATAGATTTCTTCCTGAAAAGGAGTTGTTTTAAAACATTCATGGCAGGTGTTTGTGCAAGTCAAAATGCCTTCATAATGAACTTTAAGGAGTTGTTCAAATTTTGAGATAGTAATGATTTCATTATTTGAAGCCAACCAGGCATAGGTTATAGTTTGTAGAGTTTTTCCTTTATTTGTTTTTGTAGGAGGAAGGGAGTAGTGTCTGGTGAAAAACTATATTATCTGGTTTTCTAGGATGCAGTTTATTTCTCTGGGTGCATGAAAGAAAGAGTAATTCCTGCAGACACACAGTTTTGACTCCTTCTGTGCATGCTCAAAGCAGGCTCCAGAAACACCTTTCCATTGCCTGCTTTACATCTCCACTTAGCATCCTGCAGACATCTCAACTCAACATGTTCAAAACCAAACTCACGGTGGCCTCTCTCAATCCACCTACTCTCCTGTTTCTGTTAAAATATCATTGAGCTGGTCACCTCTGTGTGAAACTTCAAAGTGACCTTTGATTCTTCTCTGTATTGTCTTGTCTCATCCAATGAATTGCCAGGTGCCACAGATATATTCCTTTTGAACCATTTATCACATCTCCCCCTCCCATCCATTCCCACTGGCTCATTTCTTATTTCCTCACTTCTTTTCTGGCTACTAAAATGTTCTTCTCATTAGTTTTCCCACCTCTAATGGGGCAGTTGTTCCATCCTGTTTTTTGCCTTGCCCAGGCTAATCTTTCTAATGAGTAATATACATGTTAGGATTAGGATCATCTTTTATGCAGCAGAAAAAAAAAAAAAAGGAGCAATGAAGGCACGCCTTCTCCTTGTAAGAAAGAGCACTTTCCAAAAGCCGTGTGCTTTCTTTCCTTTATATTTCATTAACTAGAATTGAGTCAAATGACCACACCTAGCTGCAAGAGGAGTTAGGAAATGTAATTTTTATTTTGCACAGGCATGCACCCAGTTAAAAATTGGGGTTTATGTTATTAAAGAAACATAGAAGAATGATATTGGAGGACAATTTCTTCATATCACTACTTGTTTAAAGCCTTCAGTGGTTCCCACTGCATTAAGAATGTATTCCTCATCCTGGCGCTCAAGGCCTGCCCTGACCTGGCCTCAGCTTATTCTCCAGCCTTGTGTCCTCTCTGCACCCAGCAAAAACGGAACTGTGTGCTGTCCCACAATTTTTTTTTGGCCACTCCTTCCAGTCCCAGTTCAGATACTGCTCCCCTCCTATCGCCTTTCTGAATCTCCTTTGCTCCAGCTCTTCTTGCTGCTCACAGCTTTTTGTGCTGTTCCTGTGCCCTCCAGAGCTGTTTTAATACACTTAACCCTCAACATGGGGAACTCCATGATAAGTGTGGTGCCTGGTGGGGGAGCATTTCGAGGGGTGCCTTATCCCAAGCCAAATATATCTGCCATTGAATTAGCACAACCTCTCCTTGGGAAGAGGTTTTGGGCCTCTTTCAGGGATTGGCTGCCCTAGAGCCTCTTTGCCTACTTGTGAGGCAAACCAAGAAACAGGTGTTTCTGAGCAACAGCTAGTAATGCTACCATATCTCTCTGTGAAAGGGTTTCACTTTCTGCCTCCTTCCTCCCTACCTTCCTCTCTCCTTCTCTTCCTCCATTCCCTCTTTCTTTCTTCTTTTTATCTTTTTAAGACAGAGTCTTTCAGTATTTCCTGAGCTGGAATGCAGTGGCATTATCATAGCTCACTGTATTTCAAACTCCTGGACCCAAGTGATCCTCTTGCCTCAGCCTCCCAAAGTTCTAGGATTACAGGCACGAATCACCAGGCCCGGTCTCTCTTTCTTTTCTCGATCCCTTTCCTTTTACTCTTTTGTAACTTTTTTGTCTTTTCATCAATTTACATGCCTCCTGTTTGTAGGATTTTAGTGCCACAAAAGTTAATTTCTGTATTAGACACTTTCCCCAGTAACATTTATATGTATTCCCTGTGTGTTCTAAATGTGTTAAGTAACAAATTGTAGAAATACCTTAAAAATGAGCTAGCCTGACCCCACTCATCTTCACCACAACCAAAATTTGATGCTTGAATTCTGTGATAGGTAGAGATATTGTTCAGTAGATATCTCCTCCCTTCTTCCTTCTACTTGAATAGGAGTATAGGTACCCACCCTATTGACTTTAAGCTTGGCCATGTGACTTTTGTTCAATGGAGTAAGTGGATGTGATGCAAGCAGAGACATCAAAATGTTTTTGCAGGCTCGGTGCCTGTGGCTCAACGGGCTAAGGCGCCAGCCATGTACACCTGAGCTGGCGGGTTCGAATCCAGCCCAGGCCCACCAAACAACAATGATGGCTGCAACCAAAAAATGGCTGGGCGTTGTGGCGGGCACCTGTAGTCCCAGCTACTTGGGAGGCAGAGGCAGGAGACTTGCTTGAGCTCAGGAATTGGAGGTTGCTGTGAGCTGTGATGCCATGGCATTCTATCCGGGGTGACAGCTTGAGGCTCTGTCTCCAAAAAAAAAAAAAAAAAAGTTTTTGCAGAATTGTACTTGGACTTCTGTATACAGATGCTACCCATTCAGTCTGGCATCAGAATAAAGACAGGGGTGTGTATCTGAATCCAGCCTGTACCTTGACCAAGCCCAGCTGCCCCACAGCCTAAAGCAATGCACAGACTCATGAGAGAGAAAAATAAAAGCTTGTTGAAACCCACTGAATTTTAGAGCTGTGCTAGGCTCCATTAATAGCTGAGTAACACAAATGCGCTTTTCGAAATCTGTTCTAGTTATCTATTACTGTACAACAAACCGCCCCAAGCCATACTGGCATAAAGAAAGCAACAATCACACCCAAAAAGAGTGACACAGAACAATAGACATTTTCTTATGCTATTAATTTTCTAGGCCAGAAACTCAGGATACAGCAGGGGGTCGCATATCTGTCCCACAATGACTGAGACCCCAGCTGGGGTAGCTTAATGGTTGGACATGCTTGAGACAGTTCAACTGGAGTACTATTCCTGTGACCTAGGTTCTGGCTGTCCACTAAGATCTCTGGCTCTTTCCCACATCTCATCTACTGAGGCTAAAGTATCCAAGATTGCTCTTTCACTCGTATGACTGGCACTTGGGCTGGTGGTGCTGGAATAGCTGGGGTTGGAGGGTATCTCTCTCTTCCCTCCACTCCCAACGTGGCTAGTTGGAAGCTTGTCTTCCTCACAATATGGCAACCTCAGTGAGAGTTGTTGACATCTCTGAGAGTAAGAGTTATAAGAAATGTAGGCAGAAGCTGTAGCCTTCTTCTGACCTAGCCTCAGAAGTCCTAGAACATTACTTCTTTTGCGTTCTGTTAGTCAAGCAAGTTGCTAAGACCAGCCCAAATTCAAAGGAGGATAATTAGACTCCACCACTCAGTGGGGAGAGTAGCAAAGCATTTGCATCCATGTTAATCCACAGTAAAATTTCTGCTTAAGTGCTTGTGTCTTGTGGGACATAGCAGCATATATATGTCACTACTTCCTAGTTCTGGTGTTTCTTTAGATGCTATTTTGAAAGTTCCTTCAGATAGTTCTTCATTAAATGTCTGGTAAAACTGGGTATCTACTGGAAAAGAGTGAAATTAAATTCTCATCTCACACCAGCTATAGAAGTTAACTCAAAATGCATTAATGGCTTAAATGTAAGACCCGAAACTATAAAACTACTAGAAGAGAATAAATGGCTCCATGAGGTTAGTATAGGCAATGATTTTTTTTTTTTCGCAATTTTGACCAGGTCTGGTCTTGAACCCGCCACCCCCAGTATATGGAGCCAGTGCCCTACTCCTTGAGCCACAGGTGCCATCCGGCAATGATTTTTTTTAGATGTGACTGCCAAAACACAGACAACAAAAGCAAAAATAGACACATGGAATTATGTCAAACTAAAAAGCTCCTGCACAGCAATGGAAACTATTGACAGAGTAAAGAGACAATCTACAGAATGGGAGAATACATTTGCAAAACATACAATCTGTTAAGGGGTTACTAACCAAAATAGAAGTCCCAAATGAGTATTTTGTAAATAGAGATACATTTAGCTACAATTTCCCATTTTCTGTATGTACAACAACCTTAGCTTGTTGAAACCCATTGAACTTTAGGGGTGATTTTTGGGACACCCTGTATATAAGAAACTCAACTCAGTAGCAAGAAAACAAATAACCCACTTAAAAAATAGGCAAAGGAATAGAACTGTCATATGATCCATCAATTTCATTCCTGGGTTTATATCCAAAAGAAGTGAAATGAATGTGTCTAAGAGATATATCTGCATTCTCGTGTTTATTGCAGCATTATTCACAATAGCCAAGACATGGAATCAACTTAAGTGTTCATCAGGGGATGAATGGATAACAAAAATATGTTATATATACACACTAGAATACTAGTCAGCCTTAGAAAAAAAGAAAATCCCGTCATTGAGCCAACATGAATGAACCTGGAGGATATTATGGTAAGCCAGACTCATAAACACAAATACTCATGATCTCATTTGTATCTGGAATCTGAAAAAGTTGAACACCTAGAAACAGACAGTAAAATGGTGATTACCAGAGGACAGAGGGTGGGGGTGTCCCAAGACATGGATTGACAGTACACTCTGCAAGAGGAGAGGCCAACCATAGGTGCAGGATAGCACTGAGCACTTCTCACAGAGTCCTTTTATGGAGAAGATACATAATGGGCAGAAAGATTGCTAAGCAAAGACATGCAGGGGTTGCATGCTTGGGGAAATGATCTCATAGGCACCAAGAAAGTATGTACTCAAGGAAATGATCTTCAAGGGTGGCAAGGGAAATGATCTCCAAAATACTATGTGCAATTTTTCTCCACTAATCCTTGAAGGAACTGCCATAAAATGCTTAATGTTTAATATTACCCTTACTACTGCAGGACTGAACTTTGCTCCTCCAGGATTACTGAGTTACTTGGTGACTTGCCTTCCAAGTCACAAGAGATTTCCAGGCTTGCCAGGACAATGTCTTGTTCTCAGTAATTCCTCAGATGAGTTATGATATTGGTGGCTGTTGTAGTAATATGATGTTTAATCCTTTGTATGGGGGGACAGGGGAGATGTTGGTCAAAGGATACAAAATTTAAGTTAAGCAGGAGGAATAAGTTCAACAGCCCTATTACACATCTTGGTGACTCAGTTAATAATAAGGTATTGTATATGTGAAAATAGCTAAGCAGTTTCAGTATTCTCACCATAAAATAAGTATGTGACATAATATGTATGTTAAATAGTTTGATTTACACTCTACAATGTATATATGTACCAAAGCATCATGTCTTACACCATAAATCTATGCAATTTTTACTTGTCAACTAAAAAAAAATAAGTAAAAGAAAAAAGGTTCCTTTGGCATCATTTAGTTATTTTCTTAAAACCATGTCTGCATTATCCATCACAAAGAAGAATCAGTTTCCCTCACTAAAGCAATGGTTATGAATTTCTTACTTTTAAAGTGATAACAATGATTTAATTCCTACCTTGTCAGAGTGGCTGTTTTTTACTCCCAATATGTATTCAAGAGTAGTCTGTGTTATACCCACATACTGACCTCAGCTAGCAAAGCAAAGAGGTTATGTCCATTCTCTCTTCACATCTGATGACCATTGCATATTTTCCTCATGATTTCACTGGAGTCACTAGAAGAATCACTGGAATCACGGAGTAAGATTTATTTTCTGCCATAAACTGAAAACAGAAAATTATATCCTTTCCCATAGACAGATTTGGATTCTGCAGTATTTCTTTACCTTACCCAAGAGACACCAGATAGTTTAACCAACAATTATATTAAAAAGTTTAAATGTCAATTACATTCTTCCCATGTCAGCAAAACATAGCTTTGTAGAAAGTACGTGATTTTTTTTAAAAAGAATATTTGCTTTTCAAATAGATCAGATTACTTAGCAAACAGAGCAAGCAAAGCGAAAATCTAAAATAATAAATAAATTCTTTTTCTCCCATGGTGGATAATTTGTACACAGTGGCACACTGGTATCAAAGTGCTGACGATTTTGTAATCTATAATCTTTCCTCTGAGTTCCCCTCGGTATCATCTCTACCCACCAAAAAGAAAAAAGAGAGAGAAAAAGGAAAAAGAGGCCATAAATGTGCCTTTACAACTGGAAGGTCAGGGCTAGACTCAGAGAAACAATTTGAGTCAATACTAAAAGGGGAATTTGGTCAGAATGGGAGTGAAAGGCAGGATGATACAGAAATAAGTTGCCTGTTTCTGTGGTTTTAGAGAACAGCTAAAGATACATTAACTGATATTTTCTTCTTCTTCTTTTCTTTTTTTAAAGAAAGTTTTGCCTTAGGAAGGTATTTTCTTCTTAGAGAGGACTGGTGAAACAGGAGCACTGAAAGAGATGATTTAAAAGATGAGAATGTAAGTTAGGTTGGTGTCCGTGTTTTGTGCGTGGCAGTTCTAAGGGTAAGGATTTAATTCAACAACACAACCTGACATTTACTGAGCTGCTTACTGGGGGCCATTCACTCTTTAAGGTCCATAGAGTGTGGCTCGGCGCCTGTGGCTTAACGGGCTAAGGCGCCAGCCACATACACCTGAGCTGGCAGGTTCGAATCCAGCCTGGGCCCGCCAAACAACAATGACGGCTGCAACCAAAAAATGGCCAGGCGTTGTGGCAGGCGCCTCTAGTCCCAGTTGCTTGGGAGGCGGAAGCAAGAGACTCGCTTGAGCCCAGGAATTGGAGGTTGCTGTGAGCTGTGTTGCCACAGCACTCTTTCCAGGGTGACAGCTTGAGGCTCTGTCTCAAAAAAAAAAAAAAAAAAAAAACAGATCCATAGAGTGAATGCAAAAATGGGAGCAAGAGCTACTTATGTGGCAGATGAAAATGCATGTTCTCGAACCTGGAGGAGAGCTTGGGAACCTGCATTTTAACAAACCAATCCCCCCCAACTATTTAAGAAAGAAGTATTTATAAGGACACTGAATTAGCAGAGTTAAGAATTAAAGAGAATGTCCAAGATAAGGTCCACAGCAAGGCCTCCAAAGCTTGTCAATCAATTCCTTTTATTAAGTGCAGTGCTAAGATGGGTTTAGAGAGGAGGGCTTAGATCAAGTAGAGAAGAAAAGGATATCAATTAGAATTGGCTATGGTTCTCTCAGGAATTTCTTGGTGGTTGGCATAAGAATTCACCGAAGTGGTTTAAAGTTTATTTGGAAAAAAAAAGACAGGACTCCTGAAAAGATAACTGACTTTTCAAGAAGAACTCAGAGGTCCCCAAACTTGACTCTTTTTTTTTTTTTTTGGTAGAGATGGGGTCTCGCTCTGGCTCACTCTGGCTCATGCTGATCTCGAACCTCTGCGCTCAGGAAATCCACCTGCCTCAGTCTCCCACAGCATTAGGACTACAGGCATGAGCCACCACACCAGGCCCCCAAACTTGACTCATTTTTTTTGAGACAGGGCCTCAAGCTGTCACCCTGGATAGAGTGCTGTGGCATCACAGCTCACAGCAACCTCCAATTCCTGGGCTCAAGTGAGTCTCCTGCCTCCGCCTCCCAAGTAGCTAGGACTGCAGGTGCCTGCCACAATGCCTGGCCATATTTTGGTTGTAGCCGTCATTGTTGTTTGGCAGGCCCGGGCTGGATTTGAACCCGTCAGCTCAGGTGTATGTGACTGGCGCTTTAATCCGTTGAGCCATAGGCGCGAGCCCAAACTTGACTTTTATCAGAGTCATCTAGAAAGAGTGAAAAGGGCAGACTCCAGGGCTCCACCCTTGGAAATTTTATAGCTCTGGGGTAAGATCTGGGCATTCCTATACTTGTTTTTCTTTTCTTTTCTTTCTTTTTTTAAACTATGCTAACAAGGACATTTATATACTTCTAATTCCTCCAGTTAATTGGTTAATGAACTATAACAATGAAATGCCATGGAATCTGGATTAAAAGAAAACTAAAGCATATATTTGAGATGATTAGGAAAAATTTCATGTAGACCATGTGTTGAACTTCTTGGTGAGTCTTTTCTGGTGTGGCAACGGCTGTTCTGATACTGGGACTGTGGCCTCATTCCCGAGAGACGCAGAGAAGCATTGCAGGATGAAATGTCTTGGTGTCTGCACACCACCCACCCTTGGGTGACCTGACAAAGAAGAAATGGGTATAAATATAAAGAGGGTGCTATGGCAGGGCAGGCAAGATGTCAGTCCCCGGCAAAACTAGATGAGGATCACGTGGGCATTCTCTGTTTTGTTCTTGAAACTTTTCTGTAAGTTTGGAAAATTTCAAAATTATAAAACATTATTTTTTTTACAAGAAAGAATAATGGGGCAAAATCCCCTCTACATTTGATTTTGTCACACAGCAGAGTTGTGCAGTCTCAGTAGAATGATACATATCATACAAGCTTGGAGCAGTGAGAGGTCCTGTGGGCCAGAACCATGTTCCTCCACTCATTTTCTGCAAGGACACATGTGGCAAATGATGCGTACATAAGTGCTACAGCCACAGGAGGACCCAGGTTTGGATGTAATTCCTGGCTCGTGACCTGTAATGTAACAGTTTTTCCTCCTACTTAAGAATGTTGGCCTATAGGTAAATGATGTTATCATGGTGATGACTTTGAAATCAGTCAAATTTATTTGAAAAACTATAATGTCCTAGCTTCTGTACTTTTATGTGGAAGGAGTTTGAAAATTCAATAAATTGCTCTGATGTACAAAGAAAATGTAGATTATTATTAGTTTTTTAAAGACAGAGTCTTGCAGGTGGCACCTGTGGTTCAAGGAGTAGGGCGCCGGCCCCATATATATCAGAGGTGATGGGTTCAAACCCAGCCCTGGCCAACAACTGCAAAAAATATATAAATAAACAAAATTGGAAAAAATATATTAAAAAAAAAAAAGACAGAGTCTTGCTCTGTTGCACAGGCTAGCTCACAGCAACCACAAGCTCCTGGGTTCAAGTGATTCTCCTACCTCAGCCTCCCAATTAGCTGGGACTATAGGCTTCTAGCACAATGCCTGGCTAATTTTTCCATTTTTGGTAGAAATGAGGTTCTCATTTTTACCCAGGCTGGTCTTGAGCTCTTGAGCTCAAGTAATCTGTCCACCTTGGCCTTCTAGAGTGCTAGGATTACAGGTGTGAGCTGCCATGCCCGGCCAGAAAATATAGGGGTTTTTTTGCTATCTACAACTGGTATAATCTTTGTCGTTGGCAGCCATTGCACTGGGTCATTGCACAGAGTTTAACTCAGCAGTGAATTTAATGAAAGTCTTTTCCAGTTTAGTGGATAACTAGACTTAGAGGTGTTTTTTTTTTTGGTAAATATGGAGTCTTTGGGCTCGGCGCCTGTGGCTCGATGCCTGTGGCTCAAAGGGCTAAGGTGCCAGCCATGTACACCTGAGCTGGCGGGTTCGAATCCAGCCTGGGCCCGCCAAATGACAATGACGGCTGCAACCCAAAAATGGCTGGGCGTTATGGCGGGCGCCTGTAGTCCCAGTTACTTGGGAGGCGGAGGCAGGAGACTCACTTGAGCCTAGGAATTGGAGGTTGCTGTGAGCTGTGATGCCACAGCACTCTATCCAGGGTGACAGCTTAAGGTTCTATCTCAAAAAAAAAATAAAAAATGGAGTTTTTGGTAAGCATCTCAGACTTCTTCCCTATCACATCCTCTACAAGGATGTAATCATAGAAAATTGCAAGGGAAGTTATGATTTTTTTTAATTGAGAAAGAGGTTTTGCACTTGTAAGAAAAATGCTTGTTTATTTTGATAGGTTACAAAAATAGTCATGACTCTCAACCCTTTGTCACGTTCCTTTTCAGGGTCTTCCAAGTCTAAATCTGGGTTCGGCCACATGATCCTCTCAGCCAGTGGGTATGGCTGACCTGAGGCAAACAGAGGTTTGAAATGGGCTTACACACTGGGCTTTTCTCTTGCCCCTGTGCGGTTGTCATGAGACCATGACTGGGCTAGCCTGCTGAGGGGTGGAGACACCGGATCACAGCTGAGTCCCCCAGTCATTGTAGTGGAGGTCATCCCGATCAACTGCCAACCAGTCACCCCTGGATATGGGAGCATGTCCAGCCAAGATCAGCAGAACTTTTTAGTCCCCCCCCCAACTACTTCCAAAACACGAACAATAAACACAGCAGTATACCATGGAGGTTTTGTGGCTTCCTGTGACTGTGTTGCTCCAAGTCCTTCAAAAAACAAATTCCAGATGGGGTAAAATGTGCAAGGAGTTTCTTCAGTAGGGGAAGTTCCTGCATGAGAGAAAATACAGAGGGGAACTATGGGCTAGGAGAACTGTCCGAAGGAAATGCAAGTGTGACTCCAAATGAAGGAAAGAGAGTCAATGGGAAGGTGTAACAAAGCTTTGGGGTGGCCTCCGGTCAAAGGTACGTGCCAGAGGGGCCTGGAGCCTCCAAGAAACAGGTTTGCCTTAGCGTTCCCATTGGCTGGGAGCGACCCGGGTAACACAGCCTTGGCACAAACATGGCAGTAGATTTCAGAGCATGCTAATTGGTCAATTAGCCTAATGAGTCTGCAGGGTGCTTTCTCATGGCTGCCAGTTACGCAGCATTGTTGTGGAAAGACATAACTCATATAGACAGGTAGAGCAGAGATTCTTAATATGGGCAGTGTTGCCTTCTAAGGGCTTTTTGGAAATGTCTGGGGGCATTTCTTGGCTGTCATAATGATTGAGGGCCAGGGACATTAGATGTCTTACAATGCATCGAACCATCCTCCACAATAAATCTTCCCATGCCCTTTATGAATTTCCAGTGCCCTATATGATATCCTCAAGGATAATTTCAAATTATCTGAGCCAAGAAACTGATTTTGTTGTACAGTTGTACCTGCTGGCCCCATATACCGAGGGTGGCAGATTCAAACCTGGCCCTGGCCAAACTGCAACAAAAAATAGCCAGGCGTTGTGGCAGGCGCCTATAGTCCCTTCAGGAGGCTGGAGCAAGAGACTCCCCTAACCCCAAGAGCTGGAGGTTGTTGTGAGCAATGATGCTACAGCACTCTACCGAGGGCTGAGACTCTGTCTCTAAAAAAAAAAAAAAAAGTACATATATATATATATATATATATATGAATATGTACTGAATTTCTAAGAGTGCAGTTACTTTGTTTCAAACTTTACTAAGTGTTGGATACTGCTTTTAGGAAACCATGCCACCAAGCATCAGTACCCCTGGTATTTGAGTCACTAAAACTGTGCAACGAGGTAGTCTACCTTTGTGCCTGTGGTCATTATGTGCAGTGTGCAAACATCTGGCTATTTTTTGGCATCCTCCATTTCATTATATTGACTTCCTAGAAATTATGGCATCTCAGGCTGTATTACTTAAGAACTTTGTTTTAGAATGAAAAAAGGAGATAGGTCTGACATGGTGCAGGACCACTCCTGCAGAATGAGGGCCAAAAAGCTATATAGGATCATAAAAGAGAAGAGAATGCCCTGTTCACAGTGGCATTATTCCCAATAGCCAAAAGATGGAAGCAGCTCAGGTGTGTGTTGACAGTGAAAGGATAAAAAGTACGTCGTCTACACACGCATCTTCCTCAGGATGCCAGGCCCACACTGAGATTCGCACCCTCGTTGGAAGACTGAGCACCAGATGTGTGGGGAGATGCCCCAGCATTGGCCCTGCAGGCCTGTCCTCTGAAGTCCTGGTCTCTGGTAACGTCCCCTCTGCCCTTTTGCTCCCCTGTCCTAGACGTGGCAGCTAACACAGTTATTCTGTGTTTACTTCAGCATTCCTCTTTTGCTTGTTTCCTTGATACCTAACAGCTTTGTAATCGATGACCTGTATTATATCTCTTCTGTTCCGAATTCCTAATGTGGCTTCTGTTTTCCTATCAGCATCCTGACTAATGGCACCTCTTAAAAACATACGTCTCTGTGTCCGTGAAGTGGTCCAGGAGTGATGTTGCCGCCACCTGCACTCAAAGGGAAGACTCGGATATGGGTCCCCGAGCAGCTAGGTTTTGGTCTCTAATATTATTTTCTACTGAAAGAAACCAGGGCTCTTCGGAGAGTAGCTCAGTCTAGGATTCTGTGTTTAGGGCGGAGAAATTAGAAACGGGTTAGAAAATCTTATTGTTGTGAAAAAGCAAACATTTCGGGGACCCTGTAACTGGCCAAATTGTGTGATAACTTTAACATTTCAAAGAAAGAAAACTACTGTGTATTTCTTTTTTTTTCTTTTTTTTTTTTTTTTTTGAGATAGAGTCTCACTTTACCACCTTCAGTAGAGTGCTGTGGGGTCACACGGCTCACAGCAACCTCCAACTCCTGGGCTTAGGCGATTCTCCTGCCTCAGCCTCCCGAGTACCTGGGACTACAGGCTCCCGCCACAACGCCCGGCTATTTCTCTGTTTTGCAGCTCAGCCAAGGCCGGGTTTGAACCCGCCACCTTCAGTATATGGGACCGGCGCCCTACTTGATGAGCCACAGGCAATGCCCCAAACTACTGTGTATTTCTGTGCAAGAATATCCTAAAAAGGGGCAAGTAAAATGTAGTAAGATAGTGCATTAAAGGAGAGGCATTTATGAGATTCCAACAATGTTTGCAGAAAATACTCTCTCTGCTTATGTACCTAAGCTAAGTACCATTAAAAACCAGGCAGCAGCAATTCAGCTTAGCCCAACAAATATTTGAGACAAGATCATCTTGGGAAGAGAACACTGATCTTGGGCGGTGCCTGTGGCTCAAAGGAGTAGGGCACCGGCCCCATATGCTGGAGGTGGAGGGTTCAAACCCAGCCCCAGCCAAAAACTGCCAAAAAGAAAAAGAGAGAGAGAGAGAGAGAGAACACTGATCTTGTGTCCTAGTCCTAAGTAGTAATTCATGTATTCATTAATTCAACAGGTGGCTTCAGTAAATATTTATAGAGTGCATATTACGTGCACCATTCCAGGTACCTGCGGTACAGTGGTGGAAAAACTATACACAAAATATCTTTCTTTGTGGAGCTTACACTTTAGCGAAGAGAGGTCAGCGTGCAACCAGCCTCACCAAGAAGTAAATTGTGCAATAGTCACAGGGTGGTAAATGCTATGAAAAAAATTTAGTGGGAGGTCCAGAGGTGCAGAGTTTGCAGTATTAAATTGGGACTCAGGTATGTCTCATTGGGAAAGTGAAATTTGGACAAAAACTTGCAGAAAGCGAGGAGATTAACCAAATGGGTATCGAGGGAAAGAATATTCCAGGCACAGAGAATGGCCAGAGCTGACTTGGAAATGTGCTTAGCCTGTTCAAGGAATGGCAAAGAGGCCAGTGTGGCTGAAGTGAAGTGAGTAAAGGGGACAATAATAAAAGCTGTAGTCAGGGAAGTGTTGAGAGGACCTTGAGGTCTTGTGAGGACTTTGGCTTTTACTGAGAGTGTAGACAGAGCTGCTGCAGAGCCTTGGGTCTGGTCGGCTGACTGGAAAAGAATGAGCGTAGGGGCAGAGGGGAATAGAGGCAGGGAGGCAAGTCAGGGGACGTCGTAATCATCCGAGGGAGAGAGGAAGGCAGCTGGGGTCAGGGTGGCAGAAATGGTTCGCTTCTGTAGGTACTTGGAAGGTGAAGCTTGGATTGGATATGCGTAGCGTGAGAGCGAAGGATACTGGAGATGAGGATGACTGTTTGGCGCCTGAGCAATTAGAAGGAAGGAGACCACGTCCAGCTGGGCTGGGGGAGGTCGAAAGGAGCAAGGGGTTTTGGTGGGGGAGACTCAGCTATGGACCTCTTAGGTTGGAAATGCCTACCCAGCCATTCAAGTGGAGACGTTGAGCCAGCATTTGAGATCTGTTTCTACAGTTGAGGAGAGGTCTGGGCTGATGTGAGTCAGGATAGGGGGGGCTGGGCTGCAGTGACACACACCGGCTGAATCTCACTGCATCAACAGAGTGACAGTGTCTGTCATGGGGTAGGGTTCTGCCCCAGTCACTTCCCCTCTGGGTATAGCCTAATAGAGGCTCTGCTACCTGGGATTGCTAAGGCAAGAGGAAGAAAAGAACAGAGTCTTCCATCAGCAACGAAATGCTTCCACTCTGAGGTGACCCCTAACCTCTACTGACACTTTTAATTTTCTTTTTGGCCAACAAATAACTTCAAGGGGGTGAGGAAACTTAGTTCTCTTACGTACCTGAAAGGGAAGACCAGAAATATGGGTGAGCCCCACTAATGCCTACAAGAGCTGGAGTTATACAGCAGGAAGTCATCTGCACATAGAAGGTGCTTAGAGCTGCAGGACTAGATGAGATAGCCGAGAAGTGAGTGTAAACAAAGAAAACAGGAAGTTCAAGGGCTGAGCCTAGGGACCTTCAATATGGGGAGTTCATAAACTCAGTTGATACCACAAGGCTAAGATGGCAATTCTGTTCCCCTTGGTTATGGGAGTAATTTGTAACCCTTGGATGAAGTAATGAATCAATAGCATTGATACCAGCAGCTTCCTACTCGGGTTCCCCCCTCTCCCCTGCCAGAGTTTCTATTTCCCTTCTCTTCTCTATTCCTTTCTCTGTCAATAAACTCTATCCTGTCACTTAAAAAAAAAAAAAAAGAAAGAAAATCTGATTTATTCATTAAATTTATAAATCTGCTTTGCTCGACTTAGGAGTCACTTGAATAATTAGGGAGATTTTACTTGTTAGATTTGTAAATTTACTGTTTGATGTTGGAAGTTCTTAGGAGAATTAGGATATGTTGTATTTGTGCCTGTGGTTTGAAGTCTCTAAAGTAATTTAATTAATCAAGTTTGTAAGTGTGTGAAATGTTTAGGGAGAAATTAATCTATCAAATATGTAAGCTTTTTGAGGATAAATCAAAGAGAAAATAAAAGTATTTTTTCTTATTTTAACACAAAATACACTAGATCCATAAATAAATAAATAAAATCTACATGTTGAATTTAAAGGTTTTAGAAAACAAAGAGGTTTATAGGTTTAAGAGCTAATGAGATATTAATGAAAACATAACAGCTAGCATTCTTTTCTTTTCTGGTGTTTTTGTTTTTTTTTTTTTTTGAGACAGAGTCTCACTATGTCACCCTTGGTAGAGTGCCGTAGCATCACAGCTCACAGCAACCTCAAACTCTTGGGCCTAAGCGATTCTCTTGCCTCAGCCTCCCAAGTAGCTGGGACTACAGGCGCCCACCACAACACCCAGCTATTTTTTGTTGTTGCAGTTGTCATTGTTGTTTAGCAGGCCTGGGTCAGATTCGAACCCACCATCCTTTGTGCATGTAGCCGGTGCTGTAACCACTGTGCTACAGGTGCCAAGCTCTAGCATTCTTTTCTATGCATAACAGCATTCCTTGGATGCTGAAAAACCCACCAACCCCTTCATCCTCTTCCCTCTTATCATGCTCATGATGGCATGGGAAGGGCACCTGGTGACCTTGACGTGATGCAGAGGTCCTTGAGCATTGCTGCTCCCTCTCCTAGGGCTATCCCAGGGCTAATGTTCATCCTCTCCCAGTTGTCCCTGGATGTCACTGTTCTTTTTTTTTTGAATTTTGTATCATGTACTAGTGTTTTGTGTTTCCTAGTACAAATAAATGAAATATTGAGGCCAGTGTGGAAAATGCTTCATGTGTTTGTCCAATTTAAGTCACAGCAATTCCACTTTGTCTTTGATTCTTATTTTATAGATGGAGAAACCAAGGCCCTAGGAGGTTAGTTGACTTTCTGGCAAGGGACAGGGCCTAGATTCAATTTTTTTTTTTTTGAGACAGAGCCTCGGCTGGGCGCCTGTGCCTCAACGGGCTAAGGCACCAGCCACGTACACCTGAGCTTGCGGGTTTGAATCCAGCACGGGCCAGCCAAACAACAATAACAGCTGCAACTAAAAAATGGCCATGCATTGTGGCGGACGCCTATGGTCTCAGCTACTTGGGATGCAGAGGCAAGGGAATTGCCTAAGCCCAGGAGTTGGAGGTTGCTGTGAGCTGTGATGCCACAGTACTCTATCCAGGGTGACTGCTTGAGGCTCTGTCTCAAAAAAAAAAAAAAAAAAAAAATTTGCTAAATACAACGTTTTTAATGGAATAGAAAAAACATACAGAATCAGAAAATTACAAGACTTTGATGACTTAAGCTGAAACTATGCTTGAGAACAAGAACATATTATATATAAGAAA
>CAUYON010179409.1:0-27278 GCA_963573935.1 Arctocebus calabarensis
CTGTAGTCCCAGCTATTAGGGAGGCTGAGGCAAGAGAATCGCTTAAGCCCAAGAGCTGGAGGTTGCTGTGAGCAGTGTGATGCCACGGCACTCTACCCAGGGCGATAAAGTGAGACTCTGTCTCTACAAAAAAAAAAAAAAATGACTGAGCCAGGGCAGCGCCTGTGGCTCAAAAGAGTAGGGTGCTGGCCTCATATGCCAGAGGTGGGGGGGTTCAAATCCAGCCTTGGCCAAAAACCGCAAAAAAAAAAAAAAAAAAGACTGAACTGGACTAGAGGACTTCTAGGTCTCTACTTAGTCTAAATATACTACTGCAGCCCATAAAAGTATCTCCATGGAGAATTTAAAAACTAGTTAACAGTATTTTTGGTAAAACCAAGACTTGGTTACATCATTATTAAGAAGTACAGGAAAAAAGTATCTGGACTCTGATATGTAACTATTTGAGGGACTAAGACAATCTAAATGCTTTTAGTTAGAAATAATTAGGGAAGTGAATCCATTTGAGTTAAAGAGTGTTTTGAAACACTGAACTCCAAAGCTTCTAGCCTCAGCTAATATGAAGAAGGGCCCCATTTCAGCTATAATTAAAGGCTTCATATTAACAAACTTTGGTAGACTCTATGAGTAAGGAATATAATTCAATGTTTTATAGCTGCACATAAGGTAAGTCAAAAAACAGACCAAAGGATGCTGTTGTTAACCCATCACAGCTGCAACAGATTTTTAGGCATTAAAAAGCCCTATGCTCTTGGCTGCTGTGTTTTCTATACATCGCTCAGAAAGAACAAAGTCATTCTGGTAGGGTTATGCTGATGTGCCAAACTGGTTTTCAAACACATTTTAAGTGCTTCATTTTCCCTTCAGGCTAATAACCTTAAAATTAAGAATTTAATTCTTCAGCCAGCAGAGTAACAAAAGTCCTCATATACCCTGCCTGGCAGTTCCAGGGAAGGGGGGTGTGTGGGAAAAGAGAAGGAGGACAGTGAGTGGGGAGGATAAAATGTGGGCAGGTAAACCTGGATTTATTTTTAAGTCATAAAAAAAAAAAATAAATAATATCAAAGGTCCTTTAGCCTATGACTTTGAACAATTTCACAAAATGGGTAAAAAACAAACAAGTACCCAAAATACCCCATTAGTACCGTTCAGAAAGGTTTCCTGATCCGGAATGAAGAAAGCTCCTGAGCACAGGGCCGTCAACAGCAGGAGTTTAAAGAACCAAAACCTGGAAAGGGGGAAAGAAGAAAAAAAAAAAAGAGGAAATATATTTAAATGATATGCAAGGAATGACAAAAGATTTCTTAGAAGGTAATCTTGTCAACCCCTGATTGTGCCATTGGCGATATTCTCTCCAAATTGAGGGGAGTGACTGAGTGACTGAAGACGCCTTCCCTATAACTAAACAGACTTGGTCCAACCTCTGCCTGTACCCCATCTCAGCGCAGGTGAGGAAATAACCTGGGGGGAGGTCTTGACCCGAGAAATAAACTCTGTCTCCACTACAGTTCTCATCAGGCACCAGGTGTTGCAATAAACCGAATTCTAGCTCTCTGGCGCCAAGTCCCACCTTTCCCCAAATCAATAATCTCAACTGGAGGAAGAGCACTTAGAGGGCCTGAGGAGAGTGGGGTCCGGAATACTGTGCTGAATGTGAGGAGAGGAGAAAGCGATCCCCGGGAGACACAAGCCTTACCCATTATGAATCTGAGCTCTACAACTTTTGCTGTTCCTGATTTTCAAGGTCAGTAGACTGAAGATGAAGAAGAAACAAGCCATTCCAAAACAGACTCTGTACACCGCAGAATATCCCACCAGATTCTCGCAGGTGTCACCAGCCTTGATGCCTTTACACATATCTTCAAAAAAAGGAATCTGAGGAGAAAGGGTTGAGAAAAGTCATGTGTTGTAATCAGGGAAGAGGAAGGCTGGCATGGAGTGTTCACTGTGGAAACAGGTGGCACAAAGGAAGGAGGAGGAAAATCTATCTTCTAAAAGACTTTTTCTTAATTTTCTGAGTCATTTTTAAAGAAACAGTGCTCATAAAGTACCAGACAACCTTTATTTGCCCCAAATGATTTCTGAAATCCAGCAACAGAATTTTCAAAAATTACATTTGTCATATGTGGATATATTTTTCTTGAAGTGAGTAAATATATAAATAATGACAGGCTTCCTTCACTATCACCCCAAAATGTCCTTCCCCTCCCAGGAAGAGTTCATGATGTGGCAGGCAGTGCATTTTAATTCAATCACATATATAAATGTGTGCACACTGTATACGTAACACATATAGACGGACATACACTTACACAGTACTGTATACACAGCAAGTATACTCAAACAGTTTTTAAAAATAAGATTATATGTAATGTTCTACAATGTTTTTTACTGATTAATAAGCCCCAGAGAGCTTTCCCTGTTAATATTTACCCTCTCATTGGTTTTTAAACGCTGTAAAATATTTTGTAGTAAGGCCAGATGAACACTGATAACCTTTCCCACACTTATTATTTTTGTTAGGCTGGAGTTTGTGTTTTATTTTACTTTATATGTTTGTGTTTTACTATCACAAACACTGATTCTATAAACACCACCGTGTGGACCTCACTGCACACGTGCCGTTATGCTTGGGGACAGAAGTGTTTGAGAGTTTGGATTAGTTTCACATTTTGGAATATTTGCTTTACATTACTGGTTGAGCATCACTAATCTGAAAATTGAAAATGCTCTAATAAGCATTTCTTTTGAGCATGATGTTGGTGCTCAAATATTTTCAAATTGTAGAACTCTTCTGGATTTTGTATTTTTACGTTATGGATACTCAACCTGTATCTACATTTAAAACTTTCAGCAGGTAAAGTCAAATTGTATTTTCAAAGGCTGCACAAATTTACATCCTACTAGTAACATCTGAGACTAGTCACTTGCCCACCTAGGCATCCAGTTTAAAGGCAAACCCCCAATATCCTGCTTTAATGTACCCGTTCCTCGTTACTGGTAAGGTTCAACATCTTTTCGTTAAGTTTATAGTCAGCTGCATTTATCTCTAAATTGACTGTTAATTGGGTTTTTCCTTGATCCACTGGAGCTCTTTATTTATGGGTCTTAATCTTCTAATAAATGTTTATAAGAATGCATAAAATTTAATTTAATCAGTGGTTTTAAAAACTTGCTCCTATTAACATCAAAGTTGAACACTCTTCAGAACAGAAAATAGTTACATCAAAAATAGCTATTATTCACAATAAAAAGACAAATATCTGGCTGGGCACCTGTAGCTGGACACCTGTGGTGTCAGCCACATACACCAGGGCTGGCAGGTTCGAATCTTCTTCTCTAGAAAAGATCTTAAAGAAACAGCAATAACTGAGGCTATTTGGATTTCCATAACCAAATGTCAACCCAAATAAAGAGACTGGGGCATGAATCTCAATCAATCAAGGTTTATTGAGCCAGAAGTTGAGGTCATGCTCAGGAAAACGTAAGTCACAGACTTGTCTGTGGCCTGTCCTTTGAGAGATGTTTCTGGAGGCTCAATTATTTATATAATGCATTTCTTTAAAGGGGAGGAGGCATGCAGAAAAAAGGGAGTAGGCAGTGAAGCAACAGGCTACATTTTCTTGATTTCAATTAGCACCAAGTAAACCTATGTTACAGGCAACATAAGGCAAATATTCCAAAAAGGAGTAAAGGAAGAGGTCATTATGTAGACATCTCAGAGCAGGCGACAAATGATTGATCTCGTTTTTGTTCTACACCTGGGAAGATAATCTTTTTTTTTCATTCTAGAAAGATTTATCATTTCCAAATCATAGTGTAAGAAACTTGCATAATTTACCATTTTCTTTTCTACTGTGTCTTACAGGTACCTCGTTTACAACTGGTGTCTGAAACTAAGAATGACACGTGCAGAATGTAATTCTGCAGTGACAGCACGGAGGTTGATCCTTACAGATCACTGAACTCCAAGTATTAAATGGTGACATCTTCATTATTTATATAGAACTTTGGTCCAATAACACAGAAATAGAGACCAGCATCTGGAGATTTATCTCCTTCCATCTGGGATAAAGGATTAACTGTTCTTTCCATTATTCTCTGCAGGTAAGTCCTTGTTCGCGTTGAAATCTGACGGCACTTAAATTCTGGCATTTTTCCAAGCTACTGTATGAAGCGGATGCCGAAGGCCATCACTACACAGCATGCTGCAACATAAGGACTTTTCCACTCACCAATTCTAGCACACTTCCAAAATATACATGATGGTCCAGTTTTATTTCTGTCCAGGAGGCTGGGTACACAAGCACAGGTACATGTAAGCAGCAAGATCACAGTCAACAGACTCCAAAAATTAAAATTGGCACAAATAGTAAGGCCAGCAGTGCCCCAGCCACATCACCCTTTCCTGGAAAGATAATCTAATCTTATAATTGGCATCATCAGTGTGAAACATAACACACAAGGAATTAGACCAGGGGTCCTCAAACTTTTTAAACAGGGGGCCAGTTCACTGTCCCTCAGACTGTTTGAGGGCTGGACTATATTTTTAAAAAAAAACAAAAAACTATGAACAAATTCCTATGCATACTGCACATATCTTATTTTGAAGTAAAAAAACAAAATGGGGGCAGTGTCTGTGGCTCAAAGGAGTAGGGCGCCGGCCCCATATCCTGGAGGTGGTGGGTTCAAACCCAGCCCCAGCGAAAAACTGCTAAAAAAAAAATAATAATAATAATAAAGGAACAAATACAATATTTAAAATGAAAAAAAAAGGGCGCCCCCACCTGCAAAAAAATAAAAAGACCTCCTAACCTCAGGAAAAAAGGCCCACCTTAACCACAAAAAAAAGAACAAAGCCCTACTAACTGCAAAATTAAAAAAAAAAAAAATAGACCTCCTAAATTCACACACACAAAAAAAATTCCTAACTCGTTCTTACTTCAGGCCTCAGGCAGCAGCAGGCTCTGCACAGGCAAGCTCGTGACTCCTCTGATCAAGAGTCTCAGTCTCACCGGACAGACAGAGAGAAGGAGGGGAGTCAGAGAGTGCAGCGCACATTCCACACATGCACACTGTGACCTGGGAAGACTTGGCTGCTAAGCAGGACAGAAGCCAGCGGTAAAAATACCCAGCAGGCCGGATAAATGTCCTTGGCCGGCCGCATGTGGCCCACAGGGCCGCAGTCTGAGGAACCCTGTATTAGACTAAAGATTGCAGACCTAAGGAAGGTTACAACAGGCAGGCATGTCTTTGTTTTGAGAAGGATACGCATCTTGAAAGGGTTAAGGGCCAGTGAATAACTTATTTATGAGCAACTTGTGAGGGCAGTCATCTAGAGAGGCACAAGGCCTTTTGCCTTTTGTAGGGCGAAAGTGCAGCACTTTGATGCAAGGTAGGGAAGTAACTGCTATTTATGAGGACAGCAGTGTTGCCTGACCTAATCTCCAGGCATAATGAGTTTGAGCGCTCCTGAGATTTCTTATTTTCCTTTACACGAGAAAAAAAAAGTTATCATAAACAAAAGGAATTCAGCTTCTTCTAGTCATTACTACATCTGAATATAAACTATGTTTTTCCAAACACTCCCAAATAAGTGAGTCAGGCAAAAAAATGCATCATTTCTGAGACTCTATTAGTATAGCTCTATTTTCATGAACCAATGTAAAGATGAACAGTTTTTCTCCTGCAACTTCCTAAAAACACAAAAATAATTTTATATCAGAGCAAGATATAATAGCATAGAGAGAGATTTATTTGCCTGGGCTAACACATATACAGGGTTGCCAGGTAAAATATAGAATGTCTAGTTAAATTTAAATGTCAGAGAAATAATTTTCTAGTCTTAGTGTGCACCATACAATATTTGGGACATTCTTAGACTGCATATTGTATGGGACATACTTATACTAAAAAAATTACTCTTTAGCAAGAGATGAAACTCAAGAGAAGGTACTGGGGCTCAGAACATACAGCCCAAAAATATGACTGCAAGAGACCAGAATAAGCTATACCAAAATATTCTTTGGTATATTTTGAGTTGTTCTGAAAAGCTGTCCTTCATAAAAGAAATTTACATCTGTAAAAGAATTCTACATTAGTAAAGTTTCTGTACCAGGAAGAAGGTTGTTCACCAGAAGGTAACTTCTATTACCTGAGAGACTTTACCTGCATAGTAAGACAACCATGTTCCCAATACATTTCTTCCTGTCTTGAACTTGGGTCAACCCAACTCATGTTAGACAGACATGAGCAGAACGGATAGTGGATGCAGTTAGGGTATACTGTGGGGGCCTGGGTCAGGGTGGTCTGAGTTGTTCTTCCAGGAACAGGGATAATCAAGACCCTGCAAGTGTGCTGTTTCAAGGAGCTGGTTGTTTGGGAGGACTGATTAATGTCTCAGAGACTAGACAGACGGATAAGGTCTTTCTGACTTGGCTTGTTTTAAGAACAACATGATTAGGACTCTGGGGATGTGGCTCCCAGGAAAGAACAGATAACATGTCAAGGGTGTCTCCAAGGACTGACCAATCAGAAAGAGGCAGAGAAACCACAAGTAGAGATACTGTCAAGGCCTCAAGGGAGGGTCTCTGGAACATGTGCACAGTTGAGGTAACATGTCCCCTAAATCAACTACCCCCACAATATAGTAAAAATCATCCACTAGCACCATCATAGTTTACTATACCACGGCAACCCCTGGAAATTGCCTTACAAAGGCAGAAAAGAGGACAGTTCCCAATTTCAGGAATTTTCCACCCTTTTCCAGGAAAACATGGAATATTCCACCCCCCAAGTAACATAAAATGAGGGAGTCAGCATAAAGACGAAATCTCGTCAAACTCAGTGCCTCCTCCACTTGCAGATGCTAACCCATT
This sequence comes from Arctocebus calabarensis, assembly GCA_963573935.1. NCBI lineage: Eukaryota > Metazoa > Chordata > Mammalia > Primates > Lorisidae > Arctocebus > Arctocebus calabarensis. The sequence continues at coordinate 6,879 of CAUYON010179409.1, forward strand.
CCCTCTTTGAAATGCACTAGACTTTAATCTTTTTTTTTTTTCCAATGTTTTCATCTTTAATAAAACTTTGGCACTTTGCCTACTTGCACGTATTTGCACCTGCTTGCTCTCCTCATTCCTTCCATCCATTCGGTACAAGTAACCATCCTCTGGTATTGGGAACCAAACACCTAGAAACAGGGACACCTGGAAACGGGGGTGTACTGAACAATCCAACCCACGAAGGCCCCAAACCCCCTATTCCTTCCAGTAGCACAGGACACTATATAAGCTTCAATCATCTCATATTTTCTGGGATTCCCATGATTCATAAATAGTTTAAAATTATTTTCCTCCTATTAATTGGTCTTACGTCAACTTAAAGAAGGTAAACCAGCACAGAGAAATAGAAATTCTGTAGGTAGAACTCACAGTTAGCAGGACTGGGTGGATAAGAATGATATGAAAACTGGAGGGAGGGTTCTTCTCTTCTTTTTTAAGTCATTGTTATACTGGAGTACAGTGGGCAGGGGCCAAAGAGCAGGAATTTATTTTTTAACACACAGAGTTTGAGGCATCCTAGGGTGTCCCTGTGGGGACTCCCAGTGACAATGTCTGCCCTGGAAATTGCTTCAGATGGCAATCGGGACACAGTGGTACAGTCAGCACCCACAGCAGGTAAGAAGTCACATAAGTGTTTTCGGAAAGAATCTGCATTTTTAGCTGTATTGAAAGGTGAGCAAGCAACCAGCATGTTTAACATCTCGAGGTACTGAAGTAACAGGGGAGACACATGAAATGAACATTTCAGACATTCTAGCCCCAAAGGTTAGCCTGCATGAGTAGTGTTAGTGACAGGTGGTAATATTGCTTTAAATCTGTAAAAGCGATATTCATGAAGGAGAAACCACTCGACCTCATTCATTAGGCTGTCTTATTTATATGGACTTTATTGCTCTAAAATATTCTTTTCTTCCCTCTCGGCAGCTCCAATTCCTGGACCCTCCCCTCACATAACACGTGCACACTGGTACCTCTGTCATCTACACAACCCCCTTTTCACCTTTAGGTTCTTCTCTACACCCTGAACCCACCCCACTCTTTTTCCTTTAAAATCCACTTCAAGGAGGATGCTAAGAGCAGCAGGCCTCCCCAACTAATCCCCTCCCCTATTTACTCCAGGCCCCCAGGAGAGTGTGGGGATGGGGGGAGCTTAGCTCTTCAAAGGGTATGTGGCACTGCAAGTTTCATCAAAATAAAAGCAGGCGAACAACTCCCCTGCTCTACACGCTCACCAAGACCTCCTTTATGCTCTGCGGGTAACTGAGCACATTTAGCCTTCATAAGTGGTGAGGATTTGGGAGCAAAGAACCTTCAAGTTGAACAAGCTGGCAGGATGTTAACAAGGGGAACTTATTTGCTCTGATTAAATATTTGCTGTTCCAAATTCCATCCAGTTTTAGAAAAAGAAAACACACGTTACATACAGAGTCTCCACCACAGGGCAAAGGGGATGTGCCTGGTAAGGGTGTTACCTCTAAAGTCTGGCTCCGGGCATCCAGGGACACAGCATGTAAGCCGGGCTCACACACTGAGTCTGTGTGGTTTCCGTACAGACCTGAGAGCAAGGGGCTTCCTCCCAATCCTCAAAGCCACAGATTATTGAGCAAGAATAAATAGGTCGTGTGGACTTTCGATCCCACCTCCATCGCTGACTTGGGCAAGTCACACACACGCATCCTGAGCCTCAGCCGCCCCACCTGCAAAACGAAGCAGCACTGCCACCCATCTCACGGAGTGTCCTGGGAATTCCATCAGATAATCCTGTGAGGTGCTCTCCACAGCTCCTACCCACAGTGGTCATCAGTTAACTTCCTTACGTTTAAAACACCACCACTATAAAAAGAATTTTCAGGGCAGCACCTGTGGCTCAGTCAGTGGGGCGCCGGCCCCATATACCGAGGGTGGCAGGTTCAAACCTAGCCCCAGCTGAACTGCAACCAAAAAAAAAAAAAACAATTTTCAGGGGCGGATCGGGCCTGTCACAGGACCCACTGGCTGATGTGTTCCAACTTTAACCTGACAGGAAAGAGAGCCCCTTAGAACTCAGTAGCTGGGTTCACTTCACCAGAGGATATACTGCAGATTAACTTTTAATGAGGTGAATCCTTCCCTGTGTTGAGGCTCTGAAAACGATATCCTAAAATGAAGACCTCAGAAGTAGAAGTTTTTCTCTGACCTTCTGCCCTCCTGTCTCTCAGGCCATACAAACTACAATTTCTCTTTGCCAAGGCTGTCACAGAAACCACAATCTCCTCCCACCCCCCAAAGTCAACCATAAAAACTAAAAATAGTACTCTAACTATCCTCCTGCCTTTTCTGTGTAAAAACTGGTCATAAAGAAATTATCTGACCTACCTTGCTTATAGGTCATAAAACCCCTATTCTGGATGGGGTCCTGCCTCACACCTCAAGAAGGAATGCGGCGCCGAGAAGCCAAGAAGAACCTACACAGAGAGGCCCGTGCTGGCTTTCCCCACTCGGTCTATTCCATGCCATCGCAGCCTTTTTGTGCAAGTATACATATTTCTACATGGCTGTCCATACAAGTGCCTTGTGACACCTAAGTATAAAAATGGCCAACTTCCCCTGTATCCTTGGGTCTGCCTTCTGAAGGCCCCCATGTATACATGTTAAATAAATTTGATGCCTTTTCTCCAATTAATCTCTCCTGTCACTTGATTTTTCAGTAAACCTTCAGAGGGTAAAAGAGAACTTGCCCCTTGGCCCCTACGCCTAGGACATTTATGTAAAGAACTAACGTCTACAACACAGCGTTCACCTGTTTTTCTGAGACCTAATCACCATCCAAAAGAAAGTATCTGAGAACTCACAAATTAGGAAAACTGTTTCTAAACTGTGAACACACGTATTATGCTCAAAATGATGGGAGCCAAAAGGAAATTCACATAATTCTGTCCACACAGGAGAAGTGCTAGTATATCCCCCAAGCAACTTTAATCTAGGCAAATAAATATGAAGAACTAACAAAAGGAGCTATAAAGAGGCCTCCAGCTCTAGTTGGCCAGGGCCCAGATGCTGTAAACAGGAAAAATGCACAGACTTTGGGGTGTTTATCACGAAATGGAGAGGAAGAAGATGGGAGTGTGGTTCTACAGCATATAGAGGCTGCCCAAAAATGTATACACATTTCAAGAGATGTTAAATATGTATTAGTTTTCAAAATTGAACTGAATTAAAGTAGCAATGTGTAGTATGACATTCTCACCCCTCTTGTAATTGCAGAAGTCAAATGTGACTTGTATTCATTATTGGTTATTGGTATATACTGCATATTACCATTTTAATATAGTTTCTTCCTTCTTGAAATATGTATACATTTTTTGAACATTCTGTATAGTATGTAGTAGTACGTTAAGAGATGAGAATATGCAATATTAGCCCACTTTATTGCCCTCAGTAGAATACTGTGGCGTCACACAGCTCACAGAAACCTCCAACTCCTGGGCTTAGGTGATTCCCTTGCCTCAGCCTCCCAAGTAGCTGGGACCACAGGTGCCCGCCACAATGCCCAGCGAATTTTTTGTTGCAGTTTGGCCAGGGCCGGGTTTGAACCGCCACCCTTGGTATATGAGGCTGGCTCCCTGCACACTGAGCCACAGGCGCTGCCCAATACTGCCTATCTCTTAATAGGTTGCTATGTTATTGTCTTTGATAGGTTTGTCTTTTAGGCTTCATATTAGAATTATGCATGGATTGAATACCACCATTACATTATTGGAGTATTTTTGGTTTGTCTCTGCACTTAATTTTATAACTGGATTTTATACTGTCATAAGTTTTCTTTTTGCACATTAGTGTTTTGTTCTTCTTATAAGAACTCCCTGTAGCATTTTTTGTAAGACAGATTTGATGGTAGTGAGTTCTCTCGGCCTTTGTCTGTCTGGGAAAGACTGTATCTCTTCTTTATATTTGAAAGATAGCTTTGCTGGATTCAGTATTCTTGGAAGGCAGAGTTTGGGACAAACTGGAGCTCCTTTATGTGTTATTTTCTTTTCTCTTGATGCTTACAGGATTCTCTTTTTTTGTCTTTGACCTTTGAGAGTTTGATTAGTAGATACCTTGAGCAGTCTTATTTGAGATAATCAGTTTAGTGTTCTCTGATCTTATTGTACCTAGGTATTTATCTCTTTCTCAAGTTTTGGAAAGATTTCTGTTATTTCTTTGCAGGAGCTTTCTATCCCTTGGTCTTGCTCACCTCATTCTCAAATACTTCCAAATATAATTCTTATATTTGGTCTTTTGGGGCAGTAATTTTCTATATTTTGTATGCAGTCTTCATTCTTTTTCTTTTTTTTAGGCAGAATCTCATTGCCCAGACTAGAATGCCATGGCATCAGCCTAGCTAACAGCAACTTCAGATTCCTAGTTTCAGGCAATCTTTCTGCCTCACATGTCACAAATGCCTGGCTAATTTTTTTTCTATTTGTGGTAGAGATGGGGTCTCACTGAGTTTAAGCAGTTCTCCTGCCTTGACCTTGCAGAGTGCTAGGATTACAGGCATAAGTTACTGGATATAGCCCTGATTTTGTTTTTTAAAATAGCCTGTCTTGGAGCTCACTGATTCATTCTTCTTTTTAATCTATTCTACTGTTGATAGCTCTAATGAATTTTTCAGTTCAGCAAATACTATTTCTCAGTTCCAAAATTTGGGGAGTTTTTTCCCCCTGATCTTTTTGTTAAATTTCTCTAACAGATTTCTAAATTGCTTTTCTGTGTTGTCTTATGGCTCACTCCCTGATTTTCCCAAAAGTATTATTTTGAATTCTTGGCCAGAGAGTTTACATATCACTGTATCATTAGAGTCACCAGGTCCTTGCTTTGCCCATTTAAGGAGGTCATGGTTTTCTGAGATTTTTTTTGTTGTGGTGGTTGTTTTTGTTGTAGATCTATCTTTGCACTGGAAGATTCATTGTTTATTCCAGTCTTCTCTATCTGGCTTGCTGTGGTTTTTATTGGATATGTTTGCTTAGAGATTCTTTGACATTTACCAGCTAATTTTCTTTTTTTAATCTACTAGATCACCACTTCCTTGATGGCACTAGAAAGCCCCTTAAACCCAGTTTTTTCTTGGTTCTAATAAAGATAGCGCCACCCCTTCTGAATGGGAGTGGTCCCAAAGGGAATATGCTGGTAGTGTGGGAAGTCTGGTTACTTAGAGGTTCTTGCCCAGGGGACCTGTTGAAGGAACCTCCTATAGCATGGTGCTGTTGAATTTGGTCACTCCAATTTGGTATCTCTTTTGGCCAAGTTACAGAGATTTTTCAGGGCTGTCCTCAGGGATATTTCTTCCTTTTGGCACTCTGAATGCTTAGGGAAAGGTCTCTTGCCAGGGAACCCAAAGTGGTAGGGAAGTTGGTTAGCCACCTCAACTCTAGTTTTTCCAGTGTAGGAACTGAATGGGGGGCAGTATTCTGTGCACTGGTGGTGTACAGATGGGAGGGCATTGTAAATATGAAAGTCTGATTCTCTTACCATCTGCTCGAAATTTTTTCACTTGTCTGTGTTCCTGGGAACTGTCTCCTCCTGATATTTGAGTTCTGTGATAGTGTTGGTGATAATCTTGGTGCTGTGTATTTGTTTTGGGTTTTCTGTCAGGAGGAGGGAAGCTAGTTTGTATCTATACTGCCATTATGGAACTGAAAGTCCCCCCTCATTTTTAAAATGGGTTGTCTTTTTATTTATGTATTGTAAGACTTGTTTATTCTAGATACAAGTCTCTTATCAGATAGAAATCAGATACAAGATTTGCATATATTTTCATCCATTCTTTAGGTTGTTTTTTTCACTTTCTTGTAGATAAGTAAAAGTTTAAGGTTCTTTAGTATTCGACTACCATGAAGTACGATTGAATAATGAGCTAGACTTGGATAAAATGTTATTTGTCCTTAATATTTTATGTTTGTTTTTAAGAGAAAATTAAGGCATTTATGTACAAATTTGACTAGACAATAAGTTTATCTTGATTAACTATTAATATCATTGCTTCAAATTTTCTGAGATAAATTTTCAAATCATAATCAGAATATTGATTTTACTTTGAGGTCTTATTTACTAGTCAATTGAAATGTCATAAAAAGTAATATGTCCCTAACCAGTCTAGCTAAAATATATGAAACTAAAAAATATTGTTTTGTAAACCAGAATTTTAGTTTTGATTAATAATATCTATGGTTAATAAAACATAGTTATTTATAAGACAATTAAGCTGAAAGGTTCAGAATTTCTTAGCGATTCAATCTTGAAACTACTGCTGACACTTAAATTTTTCAAGTCTAGGCTTTTTAGGAAAAGATCACTATATATCATGTTATGAGCCTTTGAGCGGTACCCATACTGAGTTTTATAATCATTGAAAATCAAAGGAATTACTGATTTACTTTCTGTAATAATTGCAAGTTAAATTACATGTGGACTTTAAATATATCATTTCATCAGATTCCTGACATATTAATCATAAAAGAATCATATTTATCACAAAATTAATCTGTCTTCTGTGTTACTGTTTGTCACTATGGAAAGATAGTTTTTAATTCATTCCCTTCTAGTTACCTTACAAAAAAGAGAAGGTGTGAGGACATTATATTTTCATGATTAGTATTTGAAAGAATTTTTTTTTTTTTTTTTGAGACAGAGCCTCAAGCTGTCACCCTGGATAGAGTGCTGTGGCATCACAGCTCACAGCAACCCCCAATTGCTGGGCTCAAGTGAGTCTCTTGCCTCCACCTCCCAGGCAGCTGGGACTACAGGCAGCTGTCATTGTTGTTTGGCAGGCCCAGGCTGGATTCGAACCCGCCAGCTCAGGTGTACATGGTTGGCACCTTAGCCTGTTGAGACACAGGCACTGAGCCTGAAAGAATTGTTTATAATGAGAAAAGTTAAAAGATCTCATATTTTTTACTAGATTCAATTGAAAGCCTTTTCAGGAAGCACCCAATGTGAAAAAGACATCCTCTTGTATCAATTTTCCAACAAATTCCCAATTCTCTGACATCAACGGTGGGTGTTCTGCAATTCAGTTCAATTCTGACACTACTATGTATACATACTCCATAGGGTAAAGGCTCAGTTTGGCAATACTACTCTCATTTCAGATACCAACCACAAATGGAGTGTCCACGCTACCTGCCCTTCAGCCTGCAAATTTGGGAGTTTGTACCCAACCACCATCCCATTCATGTGTAATAAGTTGCTAGACGGATCATAAAACTCAGGAAAGTACTGAACTTACAGTTTACTACAAAGGATAAACTTTACTTCACAGGATGCTACAAGTGAGCATCCTGTGAAGTAGTGCATGAGTAAGCTCCTGAGCTAACCTCTGCTCCATGGAGTATGGGTATGCCATCCTCCCAATACATTGATATGTTCACTAACTGAGAAGCTTCCTAAAACCTTGTTTAGGAGTTCTTACCAAAGTTTCACTACAAAGCCATGCTTAGTTAAATCATCAGCCATTGGTGGTTGAGCTAAATCTTTAGCTTCTCTTCCCTCACCTTAGGCAGAGCAATTGAGTTGAAAATTCCACCCCACCAATCACGTTTGGTTCCTATGACAACCAGGCCCTGTATGGAAGTATAAGTCTATAATAAGTATGCAAAGTCGATATATTTATTAGCTTGATTTAGTCATTTCACCCTGTATACATATATCAAAGCATCATGTTGTACACCACAAATATGTACAGTTTTTATTTTGTCAGTTATACCTTAATAAAGGATGTGTGGAGGGGAGAATAGGGATTCTTTTTTTCTTAGATCCACATATTACCTAGTAATAGCCAATATCCTAAATCCTTCAAGAATCCAAAATCATTTACTAGGTTTCAAAATACCATAACTTTTACTAATTCTATAAATATATTCTTTTTTTTTGAGACAGAGCCTCAAGCTGTCCCCCTGAGTAGAGAGCCATGGCATCACAGCTCACAGCAACCTCCAATTCCTGGGCTCAAGTGAGTCTTGCCTCTGCCTCCCAAGTAGCTGGGACTACAGGCATCCGCCACAACGCCCGGCCATTTTTTGGTTGCAGCCGTCATTGTTGTTTGGCAGGCCCAGGCTGCATTCGAACCCGCCAGCTCAGATGTACATAGCTGGTGCCTTAGCCCGCTGAGCCACAGGCGCCGAGCCTATAAATAATATTCTTAAAAGTATCTTATGTGGAACTCCTTGGCATATAGTAGAAAAAGCCTCTGTATACTAAAGTCACAAGTTTTTATTAACTAGATGTTCAATAAAAGCTGAGTCTCTAGTACCAGCTACCTACCTCTATAATTCTTTTATGAGAGAGAAACCACTAATTTTAGGGTGAAGCTAATCTTAACTGAGGGAATTTGGAGTAGATGAGTTTATCTCTAAGGACTTTAGAGCTATGTTGAGTGGAGCTGGTGGAGGGAAATAAATAGAAACGGTTTGTATCTTGTCAAGATAAAGCAATGCTATTATGGAACTACAAATTTTACAGTAATAATGATATCAAAATGTTATCAAAAGTAATTGACTCTTTTATTCATTTTTATACATTTCTGTTATTTAACTTTTGGGTTGCTTATATTGCTTCTTACTATTTTATTCTCTGTGATACATATAGGTAGTATATGTGTAGAATATTAGTTCCATGTCAAGAATTCTTTGTGTTGTGGTTGTTCTTGAGGGAGGATGGTGAATAAAGGAGGTTGTTCTTGAGGAAGGATGGTGAATAAAGTCATTGAGCCATCCCTAGCTGCAGGAGAACCCGAAAGATACGTACGTCTGTGTTGATGTAGTGACTACACATTTGAATGGGATGTTAGGTCATTCATAGTAGGAAAGTGCAATAAACTCTTCCCTATACACCCATGTCCTTCTGTAACTCTGATGGAAATTCCATTAGTTGTATCAGAGTCCCTCTGTTTTCGTGGATTTATTTCTTTGGATATTCAGAGTCTTCAAACCATTCTTTTTTCCCTTACGCAATTATTCTATTTTGATGAGGGTTCTTTTTTTCACTTAATTAATATTTATTAAATATATACTGTGTGCTTTGTGCTGAGTGCTGGGGGTATTATGTTCATTTGAACATAGTATCAGCTCCCACAGAAATTTGCTGTGAGATGGAGGAGTCAGGTGAATAGGCAATCACAGTACAAGGTAAGAACTAATGAATTAAAGATCAAGGAAGATAACTTTAACTTCATGGTTTTTTAAAAGTTGAACCACTGTGATTAAGTAGAAAGAGGACTGATTTAAGCACTATTTATCTGTTTTCAAAACCTGATTCAGTTACTTAATAGCCATGTGACTAGGAAAATTAATCTGTGTGATACATGCAAAGTTGTTCTAAGTTTTAGCACTTAGCCTAGTACCTGGTGAATAAATCATTACTTTTCTTTTTGTGAAGTCATACATCCCAAAATTATAGTTCTGAAGCCTATAAATACAAAGATAATGTCTCTCGTCTCTACTTGACACGAGATATGAAAAGTGAATATAAAAGAAAAAAACAAAAAAAATTATTTTTAAGATACTTTGTGAATACTCTGACCATATTAGTAGAAATCAGATTTTATAATTGTTTCTTATAAAACTTACCCAAAATTCCATTTTTAAGGAGATACTGTGTATAAAACGAATAGTTTAAGAACTTACAGTGTTGCTTATAAAATGTTCCTATACTAGTAATTGTATAATCAACTGGTCTTGAATTTATTTGCCTACTTAAGACAGAATACTTCTGGCTTCCTACCTTCTTTAACCTGGAGTTTAGCACAATAGCTGCTCTTAATCAAATTGTGGTTTATGTTCAGAAGGGTAATAATGATTGTAAACTATATTCATAAGTTGTTTAAAAAGCATTTAAGTAAAACATGAATAAATTGATTAATAATACATTTTCTTTTCTTGTCTTTTTTTTTTTGCAATTTTTGGCCGGGGCTGGGTTTGAACCCCCCATCTCCGGCATATGGGGCCAGCGCACTACTCCTTTGAGCCACAGGCACTGCCCCAATAACACATTTTCTTAAGACTCATTGCTACACTTTGAATTTTCTATATTTGAAGAATTTTAAAACTGCACTATTTGGGAAATATAGTTTACCATATAGCATTTAGAAATGAAAAGAAATAGCCAAAGAATTTACTTTTAACTAGAAATAATTTTTTTCATTCCCTTGAAATTAAGTAGTATAACTGTTGCTAAAAAATAGAAACTGAGGCTCAGCGCCTGTGGCTCAATGGGCTAAAGCGCCAGCCACGTACACCTGAGTTGGCAGGTTCGAATCCAGCCCTGGCCCGCCAAACAACAATGACGGCTGCAACCAAAAAATGGCCGGGCGTTGTGGCGGGCACCTGTAGTCCCAGCTACTCGGGAGGCAGAAGCAGGAGACTCGCTTGAGCCCAGGAATTGGAGATTGCTGTGAGCTGTGATGTCATAGCACTCTATCCAGGTGACAGCTTGAGGCTCTGTCTCAAAAAAAAAAAAAAAAAAAAATAGAAACTGAAATTGATATAATAACAACACAGTTTGTAATTCTTCTAAAGTATGATAGTGTTAGAGTAGGTATTACAGTCCAGAGAAGACAAATCTTACTCCATTATGTGGCTTATCTTTCTAGTTTTGCTATACTTTTAATAACTGTTCCAGATTTATTTGTTAAATCTGTTATAACTGTATCTTAAAAATAAGACAAGCTAAAACATTATTCCTTATCAAAAGCATGAACACAAGATACAAACTGAACATAGAAGTATTCTCTATATATTTTATATAAAATCATTCTAAATCATAAATGGGAAATAGTAATCAAACTAATAGTTATTTTCCTACCAAAGGCCAATTGAAGCAGAATGAGGAGAGAAAAGGGGTGGGAAGAAGCTGAGAATTGCACTGGTGGGAGGAGCACAGTGGATCAAGATGGGAACCACTTCCTTAACACTCCTGCCAGATTCGTGAGAGTAGTGGTGCATTTGCTTTTTGTTGTTGTTGTTACTTAACCTTATCATGCATCCATTACTGTTTCTGTGGCCCTTCTTTTGTGGGTTCTAACTTAACATTACTTTCTTTATCATGGCCGAGCTGGATTGTCTATTGGCAAGTTAGCACCATTTACCCCTTCTATACCTGACTGATAAACTTCCTGGGGAGTTTGCATTCTTATTTTTTTCCCTCTCTTTGTGTCTTCCCCCATCCCACTCAACCAAATATAAAATGGTAAATATCCAGAAGTTCATTATGACTGGTCTATAGGAGTTTTGTTTTGATTCAGTGTTGTCTGGGTTCCCTCCCTCCCCAGTAGCAAAATTTCATTTTTACCCTCTTTCCCGCTCCCAGTAGCAAGATTTCACACAATGGAAAGGATCTGGTTTTATCTTCTTTTTCCCAGAGATGCCTTTGTCATAGGGAAGTCTCTGTCTGAAAACATTAAGGCCAACTAAGGCAATTTTTTTTATTTATTAAATTTCTACTGACTTTTTGTAAGTTTCCTAACACTGTGGTACATGATATTAAAAGATGATTTGGTGAAGTACATAAAGCTAGTGGGATTGTGAGAGTAAAATAGTCAAAAATATTTTCATCACAACTTCTTTCTAAATCATATTACAATGCTTATGTTTATAAAATGCTTCCAAATATTCTCTTGTAAAATGTAGTCAATATAGGTAACTTTAACTATAGGTTAATTTTCTTCAACTCTTATGTTGGATAAGATGTGTTGCTATTAGAACATTTAAATGACTTTCATTCTGAGTTTTATATTGTTAAAATGTGTCTCGAGACTAAACTTTGTAATGTGTTACATTGTAGGTCAGAAGACATGTCTTCATCTGCATGGCATCTTTCCTTACCTCTATGTGCCATACGATGGTTATGGACACCAGCCAGAAAGCTATCTTTCTCAGATGGCATTCAGTATCGACAGAGCACTTAATGTGGCTTTAGGCAGTCCAGCTTCCACTGCTCAGCATGTGTTCAAAGTGTCATTAGTATCAGGAATGTAAGTATATGATAATATCTTTAAAAAATTTATTTGTGTTTGTATTGATATATTTAGAGGAAAACATTTCTGATTGAAATACACTCTTCATATTTTTACTTCTAGTGTAATGGAACTGTAAATTTGCTGTTAACTTTCTAATGTAAATTTTTATTGAATGAGAAATAGAAACAGTCAGTAGTGATTTTTGTTTTCACTTCTTTCATTTCTTTGCTTCCTAGAACAGTAGAAATTCTTATAATTCATTCAGCAAATATTTATTAAGTGTCTTCTCTGTGCTAAGTGTTGTTCTAGGAGCTTATGATACATTGCTGAACAAAACAATGATCCCTGTCCTGATGAAGTTTGCATTCTAGTAGTGGGAAACAGATATAACATAAAATATAAAATAATATAAAATAAATTTACTTATTTGCTATATGATAATCAGCACTATAGACAAAAAAGATGTAGAGCAGGATAAGAAGGGTTAGTAGTTTGTGGGGTAATCAGAGGTTTCTAAGGCAACATAAATGACATTTGAATAAATACCTGAAGAGGTAAGGGAGTAGGAACAGCATGGTGGCCAGATAGTTGGAATGGAGGGAGTAAAGGAGAGTAGTATGAAATGAGGTAAGAGTGAGATGAGAGGATGGAAATCATAAAGGCCTATGGTTCTCTAACTATGGTTTCAATACTTTGGTTTCCAGTATCACCAACATTAGTTTTACCTGGTTTAACAGCCGTAAAAATGTATCTCTCTGGACAGTGCCTGTGGCTCAAGGATGTCGGCCCCATATACCAGAGGTGGTAGGTTCAAACCCAGCCCTGGCCAAAAACTGCAAAAAAAGAATATACCTCTCAGATCTGTAAATATAGGGAGTATGATTTAATGGCCTCAGCTACCACATGCTGAAATCTGATCCATTTCTTCAAAATAACTGAAACTGATTTCCATAGGTTACTCTTACCCAGTGACTGAGTATGGCAAAGATACTAAGGCAGGTCCGTTCCTGAGAGACTCTTAAAGACTCCTCCAACAACATTGCTGTACTTTAGTTGGAATTGTACGACAGTAGAAGACATTTCAAATCCTCCAGTCCTCCCTCCTTTGCTTGAGAATTGGACTGGTATCTGGTCACTGCTCCAGCCTCTTCTGGCTCTCTCTTTATTTTCTCTCACAAGAATTTCTCCTGACAAATTTCTTGTACATTTGGCACTTCTCAGAGGACTCAGATTAATATACCTGGGAATGTGGTAGAAATACATCCCACCTCACATTTGCTGAATCAGAAACTCTGGTGATGGAGCCCAGCAGTATGTTGTTTTAATAAGGCTCTCTTATGATTCTGGTGGATGCTAAAGTTTAGAAATCACTGCAGTAGGCTATTCTAAGGACTTTGACTTGTACTCTAAGCCATTATATGGTTTTCAGTAGCCCAAGTCTGACTTAAACTGAAAGGATTGCTTTAGTGACTGTGTTAAGAGTAGAGGCCAGGCACAGTAGCTCACATATGCAATCCTATCACTCTGGGAGGGCATGGTGGGAGGATTGCTTGAGTTCAGGAGTTTAAGACCAGCCTAAGCAAGAGCAAAGGCCTCATCTCTACAAAAACAGATGAGTGTACCTTTCAGCTATTTGGGAAGCTGAGGCAGGAGGATTGGTTGAGCCCAGGGATTTGAGATTACAGTGAGACAAGATGATGCCACTGCATACAAGCCAGTGTAGCAGAGTGAGACTCTGTCTGTTAAAAAGAAAAAAAGAATACATTGGAGGGGAACAATGGCAGAAGCAGGGAGAGCATTTGGACTCTTGTTTCATTAATCTGGGCAAGAAAATATGGTGGCTTGAAATAGAGTATCAGGGGAGTAGTAGTGTGAAGTATTTAGCTTATAGGTCTGTTTTAAAGATTAAGTCAACAAGATTTGCTGTCAGATTGGATGAGAGTTGTAGGAGAAAAAAAGATGAGTATAAAATTTTGAGTCTGAGGCCAGGAGTGGTGGCTCACACCTGTAAATCCTCTAGCACTTTGAGAGGCTGAGGTGGGTGGATTTCTTGAGCTCCCAACTTCGAGACCAGCCAGAGAGCAAGAGCAAGACTCCATCTCTAAAAAATGGGCAGGCATTGTCCTGGGTGCCTGTCCAGCTACTTGAAAGGTTGAGGCAAGAGGATCTCTTGAGCCCAGGAGTTTGAGGTTGCTATGAGCTATGACACCATAGCACTCTACCCAAAGCAGAGTGAAACTCTGTCTCAAAAAAAAAAAATCAAGAATGCACTTCTAATAGGATGGAAAGTACAGGTGAAGCAGACTGGCAGGAAAGATCTAGAGATCATACTGTAACATTTGAGTATTTTTAGTGTCTTGTGTGAAATCCATGGAAAGACCTTAAATTTGTCTGCTTTCCTATACTTTAATCTAGGCTTTCCTTTGGACCACTATAATACCCTTTTAATTTAAATTCCCATTTTCTTTTCTGTTCTTGTTTTACTCCAGAATAGCAAAAGTACTCTTCTTTTAAAATCATTTAAAATCCTTGATTGGCTTCATAATGTTCATAGAATAAATTTAAAATTTTAACCACAGTTTATGTGATTTGACCCCAGCCTACGTCTGTAACTTTGCTTGCTATGTCTGTCTAGCAAGAGTGGTTTTCTTTAAGTTTCCCTGATGTGCCAAGCTCTTTCCCACCTAAATTTTTTAACATGCAGTTCCCTTTTCTTGATTGTTCAACCCTTTTCCAATCCTTCAAGTCATTGACCTTTTCGTAGTTTTCTTTGAATGTCTCACTTAACATATATTTTAAATAGGGTATTATTATTATTATTATTATAGTATATCTCTCAGTCCATTCTTTTCATTTGGCACTTAATATAGTTTGCAATTATTTTAATTTTGTTTATTTACTTAATTTTTACATTTTTCTCCCACTAGCATGGAGGCTCCATGAGAAAAAGGGTCAAGTTTGTCCTGTTTATTGTTATATCCCTAGCACCTTGTATAGCGTGTTGGACACTTAGTATGTACAGCTCAATAACTATTTGGTTGAATAAATAAGTGGAAAGTTCACATGCATCCTATGACAGCAGCAGTTATGGTAGATAATTGTGAACTTTATCTTCCGGATTTTTAATTCTTCGTAGTTTCTAAGAACTTTCTAAACATATTCTAATTTCAAAGTTGGATCTCTAGACAGCCCAGTGAAATAAATAGTCACCAATCTTTCTATATTTTTGGTTTATATTTCTTAATGGCCTTGCCACATTTTTAGAGAAAAATCTGGATACATGAAGGTAAATGATGAGCTGTTTAATTTAATTTTTGGTTGCTAATTCTCCTTTTCCTTCTAATTAAAAAAGTGTGTTCTTACCTAGATCCCCTTCTCTTACCATCTATTCTACCTTCTCTGATTCCCTTACTCCTTTACTCCAATTTTGCTACTTTTTGAAGGTAGATAAGGTTGTATCTAGCTACCAAATTAACTCTTACAAAGTTTAACCATGTTCTTCCTAGCATTTCACTATCCTGTGGCTGAGTTAAGACAGGATCTTAGGGTAATTTCTGAGATTCTTTGCCACTCACTACCTTGATTCTAGATAAGGTCCTATAAAGAGATTCTTAATTCATCAGAATTAATTAGTTGAGATTTTTCACTATCTATGCTTATTTTCTTCCCCATTGCTATATTAAAAAACTGATTCTAAATGAGATGTTTTTAAAACATCTGCTTTTAAACTGTCCTATCCTACTTTTTTCCTCCCAAAGAGTCTCCCTGATGAGGAATTTTGTTGGCAAATCAACTAAAGCCTATACTAGGAGGTAAGGCTTGCAGGTAAAATTACACAGTCTTTTTCACTCAGAAGAGACAGAAAACTGAATGTATAGAATTTCCATGCTATATTTTAGGGCAGTAGTAATAGATATGAAAACAGAACTCTAGATTTACAAAGAATTTTAGAGGTTTAAAACTTAAGACTTGGTCGGCGCCTGTCGCTCAAAGGAGTAGGGTACCGGCCCCATATGCCAGAGGTGATGGGTTCAAACCCAGCCCTGGCCAAAAACTGCAAAAAAAAAAAAACAAACTTAAGACTTATCGTTTTCTAAAATTATGAGATTCTAATTATAAAAGATTATTTTTTCACACTCTTAAAGATTGTTAACAAAACCAAAGTAAAGATAACATGGACCACACAAATGCAAATTTAACTCTTTTTTGAAATTTTATTTATCTGGCTAAAGATAACACGATAACCCATGTCTCCATACAGAGAGCCACATTTACATATATGAAAAATACCACACCAAGCGGAAGGGCTACAAACAGAGGAGGTTTTTGCCAGTAAGAGAGAATGAGATCATTTATGTAATGTGTCTTTCACCCCTTCCTTCATGGCAACAAAATGAGGCAAACAATAGCAAACTAGACAGGAAGTATAAGTGTTATAAAAAAAGTAAGAAAGTGAAGGATAAGAGTGATTAATAGTCAGAGAAGGATTTTCTGAGGACATAAATGAAGCAGAGATCTAAAAGCAAACTATGCAAAAGTTCAAGGCAGAGCTTTCCAGGCAGAGGGGGGAATAGTAAGCTACAAGGGATCCAGGTCAAAGGTCTGACAGGTTTAGAATGGCCAGAGGAAAAGAAAAGAGTGATATAACTTAAGATTGGAGAGAGAGGCAAGGTTGAGATGATGAACCTTGGTAAATAGTTCAATTTTTTTTTTTTCTTTTTGGAGACAGAACCTCAAGCTGTCACCCTGGCTAGAGTGCCATGGCATCACAGCTCACAGCAACCTCCAATTCCTGGGCTCAAGCGAGTCTCCTGCCTCTGCCTCCGAAGTAACTGGGACCACAGGCGCCCGCCACAATGCCCGGCCGTTTTTTGGTTGCAGCCATCATTGTTGTTTGGCGGGCCCGGGCTGGATTTGAACCTGCCAGCTCAGGTGTACGTGGCTGGCACCTAGGCCAGCCCGGGCCCACCAAACAACAATGACGGCTGCAACCAAAAAACGGCCGGGCATTGTGGCGGGCGCCTGTGGTCCCAGTTACTTTGGAGGCAGAGGCAGGAGACTCGCTTGAGCCCAGGAATTGGAGGTTGCTGTGAGCTGAGATGCCATGGCACTCTAGCCAGGGTGACAGCTTGAGGCTCTGTCTCAAAAAAAAAAAAAAAGAAAGAACTTTCTTTCCAGCAATCATACAAATAAATGGCTTGAAACAACTTTTTTGAAAAAGTTATTTAAATATGCCCCTGATAATAGCTCTGCTTCTGCTACCACAGTAGTCCTGATTTGATGTCCTTTTTTCAGACATTACAGTGAGAGATGATGCCTTACTGAGAGGGCTGTGTAGTGACAGTCAAAGGGGATAATATTTCTTAAATGAAGAGTGATTGGGTTTATTCACTGGAAAATTTTTTAAATTTTTATTTTTATTTATTTATTGTTCTGAGATAGCATCTCACTCTATTACCCAGGCTTGAGCATTTACTTACAGACCAACTTAGGAAGATACAAAGCCTTTTATTACATCTACAAATTCACATATGTGTGTGTGTAATCTCTTCTTATATATTGCTTATAATTATGTTATCTTTGAAAATGGTGGTCTGTATATCAGAGGTAAAAATAGGGTTTTAGATGTTCTGAAAATGAGAGCCCAACTTATTTTATCCTGCATTGAGGATTTCTGTACCTGTCTTATAGTCTTTTGCTTTTCTTTTTCCTCATTACAGATGGTATCCTAAGAAAAAAACCCAGCCACAGCATAATTAGTGTCCTTAAGAAAGTCCATGGTCTTTTTCAATCTCTTAAGTTTTTATCTGCACAGTTTTTAATAGGTTACACTTGTTATGGCTGTGTGTTAAAAGGTTTATTGATATCAATTGCTGAAAAATGTACTTTTTTATATATTTACATGTATGTACATGTATAATACTCAAATTGTCTCTGCGTAGTGAACTTGCAAAATGGATAATAAACAGATTCATAAGGAAAATAATATAAGTGTTGTTGATGAAGAACTTCAGTTTCTGACAGAAAAAATGTTGGTAAGAGAAAAGAGCCACTTAGAAAGTTGTGATGATTGAAATTAAGGTATAAATGATTTATTGCTCCTTTTAATCTGTAGTTTTTGTCAAGTGGTATTTTAACATTTTTAAAAAGCTTTAGTATTTCATATGTTAACACTGATAACGTTAATTGAAGTGTCTTGGTTTAATTATTTGGTTTTTAGATAATAATAAGTATAAATAAGATTGAATTCAACCTGCTGAGCCTAATTAGGCCAATACATTACCTTATTTCATCTCTAAATGATGAAAATAATTTGAAATATCTTTTTTCTTATATTTCAGGCCTTTTTATGGTTATCATGAGAAGGAAAGACACTTTATGAAGATCTATCTTTACAATCCTGCAATGGTGAAAAGGTACAAAGATAAATGAAACCAATATGAATAACTATCACTTACATATTTTAGTAATAAAAGGAAAAATGTAGAAGAAAGGCCTGTATAGTTTGTAGCATTATTAAAAAAAAATATCATAAAATACAGATTTATGTGTACAGAGAGAAACTCATGGCTCGGATTCTAGGAAGGAGATATATATATATATTTTTTTCCTTTTTAATTGAGACAGAGTTTCACTTTGTTACCTTAGTAGAGTGCATGGTGTCATAACTGAACAACAACCTTAAACTCTTGGGCTCAAGTGATCCTCATGCCTTAGCCTTCTTAGTAGTTGAGACTATAGGCACCCGCCATAATGCCTGGCTTTTTTGTTGTTGTTGTTGTTTGAAGGCCAGGTTCAAGCCCACCAGCCCCAGAGGATGTGACAGGCATCCTAACCGCTGAGCTACAGGCACCCCCCAGGAGGGAAATTTTAAATGTAGAGGCCCCCAACTGTTTCTCTCCTGTCCTAAAGAGTTTATAGAAATAGGTACAGGGTATGGTTGCTGCCATACATGTTGTTAGTGCCCTTTTGGCCAGATGAGATGTTAAATACTAAGAGAAACTTGGTCTTCAGTTTTATTTGTCTGTTAAGTGATCCTCCTGCTTCAGCCTCCTGAGTAGGTGCGACTACAGGCACCTGCCACAATGCCTGGCTAGCTTTTCTGTTTTTAGTAGAGATGGGATCTCACTCTTGCTCCGACTGGTCTTGAACTCCTGAGTTGAAGCAATCTACTCACCTCAGCCTCCCAGAGTGTTAGGATTACGGGCATGAGTCACTGCTCCCAACCCTATTGTTCCATTTTAATATGAGGAGAAATGTCTGAGAGTGGCTTCTGAGATCTCAGAATCCTTTTTGACTCATTACTAAATGTTAGTGAAATTTTATATCCTGGGTTTTTTATTTGTTTTGGTTATTTTTTCATTCCCTTAAGCACTCTCTTTGCCTCTAGTTTATTCTCAGAATCACCCTGGAGCCGAGGTTATTGAGGGTGGGTGGGAAGGACACACATATGGAAGATTTTAATCAAACTTTAAGATTCAAAACAAGGAGTTTTACTCTAACTTGTCACTGCTCTTGTAGTGACATTGGGCGAATGCCAAGGATTGTTTTTTCATGAGGTCCTCTCTACCAGGAATTACTGGGTTCCAGCAAGTAACATTTTGGTAAAACACAAATTGGGATGTTTTGCCATAATGAATTAAGGCATAGTTACCAAGACATAAGGTTTAGTCTGTATTAAACAAATTAGCACTTTAGCACTTCACTGACTCGCAGCTCTAATCCCCTTCTAAGAGTAACCAGTGAAAACTAGTTTTCCTCTAGCCAGCCTCTGTCAGGACCTTACCCCAAATAACTTCTGTTACGTAAAGTACCAAAATAATATTCCAGAATTGGCGCTTACAGTGATATTTCTTATAGCAGTTCCCCTCTACTGAGACTTTCTCTTGTTCATAGAATACAAAAGAGCAATCCCCGTGGACTCTTAGCCCCTCTCACATGTACAGATTGGTAAGACATAAACTTCTGTCATTTTTTTCTTTTCTCAAGTTGTGCTGGAACAAGAACCATGATTAAAAGTTACATAAGTCTTTTATAAATAACCTATAAAATGTAATTCTACTTAAAGTATAAATATAATCCATTTTTCCTTGCACTTGCAGCAATCAGACACTTCTCAATCAGTTTAAATTATATAGTCAGCTATGGCAGTATCTAAAATCCCTGATTTATTAATGAATTCATTTATTCATTTTAATAAATATTTATAAAGTGCCTACAATATTTGATGCTCTATGGAAGTTGGAGAGTAGATGTGGTGAGCAAAGTTTGATAGTTCTTTTTTTTTGAGACAGAGCCTCAAGCTGTCACCCTGGGTAGAGTGTCGTGGCATTACAGCTCATAGCAACCTCCAATTCCTGGGCTCAAGCGAGTCTCCTGCCTCT
>CAUYON010179410.1:0-22029 GCA_963573935.1 Arctocebus calabarensis
TCCCTAGTAGCTGGGACTACAGGCGCCCGCCACAGCGCCCGGCTATTTTTTTGTTTTGCAGTTCAGCCGAGGCCGGGCTTGAACCCACCACCTTCGGTATATGGGGCCGGCGCCCTACTCGCTGAGCCACAGGAGCCGCCCTGGGCCTCCCCTTCTTAAGGGAAGGAAACAACGGCCTTTGTAAAAATCCTGCTCTCTCTTTTAACCTGAATCCCTGCCACTTGAGCCAAAGCACACGTGTACCTTGGGGCCATGGGTGAAGTCGGCGTGTTCACTTGTGAGGCATTCACACTCAGCCTAAGCTCACTCACAGAGGGAAACCAGGGCTTCCCTGGCCGGAGACTAAGAAGGTTTCCTCCTGGGGAACAGGACTGCTCTGACCTGCTCCTTCTCTGCCGGAATCAAGTCTCTCTGTGCAAGCATGTGGGCATCTTAATTTCAGGTTCAAAAGCCTCTAGAGTTCCACTAAACACAAACATAGTTCGTCCACACCAGCAAAGCCAAGCATGCAAATGAGCGCAGCCGCCTGTTGTCCTGTCCCCTTGGCAATGCTTTCTCCAGGTGGGAAAGCCCTAAGGAGCACCCTGCCTGCCTTCTGCCATTGATGCCAGCTTTTCCGAATGAGCAGAGGCCATGCCTGGGGGCAGATGTGCCCGCAGATGTTCTCACGGGGCACTAGCAGACGCCTTGGCAGGTGTGCTGACACATAGGCTACAGATGGGCTGGCGGGCTAGAAGGTCTGGGTATCAGAGCACAAGGCCACTTGCGAGCAGCTCAGCCATCTCTTCTTGCCACAGAAAAGGCCATAATTCATAGTTAATGTTTAAATGTTGAGGTGTTTTGAGGATATGAGCCAGCCATCTTAGGTGAGAGCTTGATAATATATATCAGACAGATGAAAAACGCCTAGCGGTAACCTAGAGGTACTACTTCTGAGATGTGAAAAGGAAATATTCCATAAGCACACGGGGATAGCTAACCTACAGGGGAAGATATTCACGTCACCTGCTCATTATAGTGGGGGAAATCGGAAACAGATTATGTCCAAAAACAAGACAAAGGTTAAATCAGTGCCCTCAATGGACTACCAAGCAACCAGCAAGGGGTAATCACGAAATCACATAGCAACATGGAAAATGTCAACTGGGAGGTCAGGGGAAAAACTGCCTGTTGTGATTCTAAGTAGAAAATAAAAAGCACGTGTGAAGATGAAAAGGAGCTAAAAGGGAGCGGGGAAAATTTCAAACAAATTTTAGGTGGGTGAGTACTCTCTGCCTTTGATTTCATCAGCATTACCATCAGGCTGATCGTGCCATTACAAAAGAGGGCAAAGGGGACTCTCGATCTAACTACTATGAAAATTCCACAGACTTGGCACAACCTGGGTCGGTTCACATGGAGGCACCAGGAAAGGATTCTGATGAAGAGTGGTCCTGCTGGCCAGAGTCTGGTAGGAGTTTGGGGTTTCTCTCCCCAAATGCAGGAGCTCTGCTGTCATTGCACAGAAGCAAATGCTGCCCCTGCGTTTGGTGGCAGTTGTATAGAGGACAACATCGTAGTGCCCCGAAGCCCAACTCCCTCCTGCAGAAACCAGGTGAGCCTGGGCCTGCAGGGTCAACACTGTGGCTGGTGGCAAGTGCTTTGGGCAAGGGGTGAGGATTCAGAGCTCTGGTGTCCAGTGAGGCAGTAACAAGGAGGGTGCGCTACAAACTCACAGGATGGAGCTCTGTAAATTTCAAGCCTACTCTGGGAAGGGACTTTATGACAAAGCAGGAAAGTCTTGGTCTACATGTTCTAGCCCAGAGGCATCACATGGCAGAAGTGATCTAAAGGCAACAATCTAGAATTCAGGAAAAAGAAACAAATAATGCAGAAAGACCATCCTCTAAGCATTGTTTGTAGTACTGAAAAATAAGAAAAACAATAAATGAACAAGCATAAAGAGTTGAATAACGGGACAAATCATTACATAGTCATTAAAGATTGTGAAACAGCATTGCGTTTGTGAAAACTAGGGGCAAACTTATCATGCTAAGAGAGAAAAGAAATAGGTAACATTGTACCTACAGCACAATCCCAAGTACAAGGCTAGAGGTAGCATGTAAAGGAATCTGGCAGCTATTAAGAGGGGTCTTTGGATAGGAGAATATAGTGTCTGCCATCACTCTTCACAATAGTCAGGGTTGTGGAAGGCGAACAGGTCTATGAGTAATTCATCCCCCCACCACACACACTATATTCCCCATCTTTAAACTTAAAAAACACATGTGACTTTATAAAGAAATTGTACCTACAGTATGCTAAGTTAAAAAACACAACCATAACATTTCTGGGAAATATATATGAAATCTGGTTTAAAAACAAACAAAAAAAGCCTTCTTTTCAGGATTATACTACACTCCTCTGCTTCAGCAAAAAAAAAAAAAAAACTAAGAATGGAGGCTAAAAACATAAAGAGAAATTGTTTAGACATTGGGACAAAGTCATAATAGCCTTAGTATCAAATGGAAAGAGAGTAAACTGAATAGAATTAAAAGTTTACTCCCATCTCTGTGAGCTGTCTGACTCTGCTAAGATTTCTGAGTCTCAGCTTCTTCAATAAGGAAGAAATTATATACAATTACTTTCTTAAGGTGCCATTGTTTGTCCAAGAGTCTAAGTGAATTAGGACAATGAATGAAATTCTATTTAGGAGTATAAAAACCATTCACTTTAATTGAGGTGGTCAGAGATTGGAATAGTTCCACCATCTTGCTACAATGGTTGTGTAGCACATTTTCTAAACAACCATCAGGGATCTTTCGGGTGGAAAAGGCACCAGCTGAAGGGTGGTCACCGCGATGACCTAACTCCTCTGCTGTCACATCTGCCCTCCCTTGCTTTGGAATATGGCGGTGGGCAGAATTTCACAGCTCTCAAAGTCTTTTAGAAATAAGAGATTTTCTTTCTTCTCATTCCTTGAATAAACTTTGGACCCTCAAACGTGCACGCTGACCTCAGCACGACATCCTGATCCTTTGCCTGGCTGTGTTTTCCCAGCCTTCAGATTTCAGCTCAGTGTAGCTTTCTCAGGGAGGGACTTTGCTTGGGCCCCCAGACTCTGTGGTCAATGTGGAAGTCACAGAAGAAATCCTGCTGGAGTATCTGTCCTCCCTGGGGGAGCCTCTGTTCCCAGGGCAGGCCTACAACCTCTTTGAACACAGCTGCAACATCTTCAGCCACCAAGAGGCACAGTTCCTAAGTGGGGGAAGATCCCTTCTTCCATCC
This sequence comes from Arctocebus calabarensis, assembly GCA_963573935.1. Taxonomy (NCBI): domain Eukaryota; kingdom Metazoa; phylum Chordata; class Mammalia; order Primates; family Lorisidae; genus Arctocebus; species Arctocebus calabarensis. Next base: position 3,268 of record CAUYON010179410.1, read on the forward strand.
CTGGCCTGCCCCCCAAGAGTCTCTCCATGCCCTTGGGACAGCACGTCGGCCCCTCCTGGACTCCATCCAGATCCAGCCTCTCAGAGGCGGCACCGCGGGCAGCCCCAACGGCCAGAGCTAACAGGACTGCACGGGACCTCCCTGCCTCACCAAGGCTTTTTCCTTTTTAAACAAAACAAACCCTATCAGATTTTTGTTTCATAACTTTACATCACAGCTAACAATCAGAGGACGGCTTTTTAAATTTCCCAGGGAAGGAGATCATCAGGCTTCATTAGGATCACTGCTGCTAAGAAACAGAAGAAAATGCCACTTCTTCTAATAGTAGTATGCTAATTTATTAAGAAAAAAAGGGAATTTTTAAAGGAAAGAAGCTCAAGAAGGCAGTCGTAATTTAAGCCGCATATACGAATGCCCAGTTTAGGATGATGACATAAGACCTCCCGGTTCTAAACAAAGTCCTAGCTTTAAGAAGACCCACAATTGAATAAAAACATTCAGGGTTGTGACATATTTCATATGTTATTTAAAAAGATGGAAAAGTGTACTTTAAAATGATAAGCCAGAATAGAAGAGGGAGTTTTAATCAACTTTCCAACTTTCTGTTTCCCTCTTGTGGGATCCAAAAGAAACAGAAACGTGAAACGCTGCTAGCGCTCGGGGGGCACACAGCCAAAAAAGCAGAGCGCACAGACCGTGTGTGCCCTGGAGTCGACCACATGGCTGGCGTGGGTGGGCAGGGCTGCTGCCCGAGAGGAGATGGACACACCCATGTAGTATTCCGGATAGCCTATGGCTAGGAGGAGTGAGAGTTATAAGAAATACCAGTATTGCTCAATAATGCAACACCTTGGTGGAAAGGGCATGGAGAGGGATTTAGCTCTCCTAACAAGCACGAGAGCTCGCGAGATGAGAGCAGTGGGGAATTGGCAGTCTCTACACCTGTGGTATTGAGAGGCACGAGATCAGCCTTATATTAGGCTGGAGGTGCAGGCAGTTGGGAGCATGGGATTCTATCACAGACCCGCTTACTCTGACTCTGTCTCCTCTCCTGCCTGCAGAAGGCCAGCACAGATTACCAAGCTCTACTAAAGACTAAGATCTATCTATTCTAAAACTGCTTTACTCTAAGACTTTCTCTCTCTCTCTATCTCTCTCCTCAGCTAATATTAGATAGCCCCCAGGCACCTAAGAGAAATTGTTCCTGAGCAGTCCAGTCCGGAACCCTTAAGCCGGGCCGAGACCTGGCCAGTCCCGGATCCTGACAAGCGGTGGCAGTGGTGGGCTGTGACACACCTAGATATGGGCTCTGGATACTGGGCCTGGCTCTGCCACGCAGGAGCCAGAGCTGTGACCTCAGGTCACAGGCCCACCTGCAGAGACCCTGTGGGGGATGAGCAGACAAGTGACATAGGAGCAAGTGTGCTCCGAGGGTCACCATGGTCATTTTTCAAAGTTGTTCTTGAATGTTGCTGATACCTGAGTTGCAATATAAAAGCCAATGATGCCATGTTTTAAATTTTTCAAATTCATTTTAAAAGGTTTATTTAAAACAAAACAATCAGAGTGTATCTGATTTTGTAGTGTATCTGACTTCCTAGGTTAAGAGTGCAGGTGAGATGCTCACTGCAGAAGTCTGCAGTAAAGCCCCACGTCCTCCCTGGACACCACGCTGAGACTGGGGACACAGGGCCACACTGTTGCCTTAAGAGAAGGACGCTATACGCCACTATGGGCTCCACCTAAAGCAAACTTGGGAGCTGTGAGCTCATCTCTGGCATGGGGCCCCAGTGTCTCACTTAGCCACCCTGGGGTCTGGCCAAGTTAAAAGGTGGGATCCAAACCTTACAGGGGAAAGGGTGAGGCCTGTAAAGGGATGCCTCTTTGGCCAGAAAAACAGCTCCAGAGGCATTTTTCAATGTTCTACTCATTTGGTCTTTGCAGCTGCTATGTAGGCGACCAGATACAAAAGTCAGGTCTGTACGGCTAAGTGATTTCTTTCTTTCTTTCTTTCTTTTTTTTAAGAGTCTCATGTCACTCTGTGGCTCTGGGTGGAGGGAGTACCATGGCGGCATAGCTTACCACAAACTCAAACTCCTGGGTTTGGGCAATCCTCTTCCTGCCTTAGCCTTCCAAGTGGCTGGGTCTACAGGCACCTGCCACAAAGCCTGGCTAGTTTCTCTATTTTTGGTAGAGACAGGGTCTTGGTCTTGCTCAGCCTGGTTCAAAAGTTTTTGAACAGAATGTGTTTATAGTGTTGACCTCGCTTTAGACTTTGATAAGAACATGCCCCAAATAGCAAGTGTACTAAAATTCCGAACACCAAAGTGAAAATTGCAGCTGTGATTATGGGTTCAAGTTCAAGTTCACCTCTCAGGCTTTTGATCTCTGGCAAATTACGTAGTCGTAGGCTCATGCCTGTAAACCTAGCATTCTGGAGGCTGAGTCGGGAGGTTCCCTTGAGCTCCTAACACTCTGGGATTGCTTGAGCTCAGGAGCTCGAGTAATGAGAAAGAGCCTGAGAAAGAGCAAGACCCTAACTCTGCTAAAAAAAAAAAAAAAAGAAAAAAGCCAGGCATCATGGTGGGCATCTGTAGTCCCAGTTACCCAGGAGGCTGAGGCAAAAGGATTGCTTGAGCCTGGGAGGTGGAGGTTGCTGAGAGCTACGACACCAGAGCACTCTACATAGGGCAACACAGGGAGACTCTGTCTCAAAAAAGAAAAAAAAGAAAACATATCTACACAAAAACCTGCACATAGATGTTTATAGCAGTTTTATCCATAATTGCCAAAACACGAAAGCACTGAAGATGTCCTTTAGTAGGTGAATGGATTAACAAACTGTGATCCATCCAGACAATGAAACATTATTCAGTGCTAAAAGAAAATGAGCTACCAAGTCATGAAAAGACATGGAGGAAACTTATACGCATGTTGCTAAGTGAAAGGAGTTATATGGCTTTCTGGAAAAGGTAACAATATGGAGACAGGAAGATCCTGGCTGCCTAGGATTGGGGGAGAAGGAAGAATGAACCGATGGGGCGCAGAGAACGTGTAGGACAGTGTAACCGTTCGTCCCTCTACGGTCATGGTGGATTCGTGTCATCATGCATTTGTCCAAACCACAGAAAGTGCAACACCAAAGCCGAACCCTAACCTGAGCAAAGTAGTGACGCTGGGTTTTAATGATGAGTCAGGGAGGGCCTGTCAATTGTAGGAAATGAGCCACTTTGCCGAGGGATGCTCTTAGTGGGGTGGGTATATCTCTGTACCTTCCTCTCAGTTTTTCAGTGAATATACAACTGCTCTAAAAAATAAAATCTATTAGTAAAAAATTTCTTAAAAAGCGACCTGTTTCTGGAAGAGCTGGTTCTTGGGTGGTGTCTGTTTCAAACTGTTGACTCACGTCAAGTGACTTGTTGAGTCATATCTCCAGAACATTTTTACATTTACAGCTGGCAGGGCAGGTCACCCACATCCTGTCTTACTACATTTTCCCCTGAACTAATTTCAGAACTTGACATTTATTCCACTCAATTTGGTTGTTCTCAAGTCAGACCAGTATTTCCAGCCTATACAGCCCTGGTCCACCTCCCAAAAGCAGGGCTCCACCCAGCTCTGTGGAATCTTCTAAAAGGGAAACTTCCTTCAAAGTTACGGGACAGGAAACCTGCACAGTGAAAGTACAAGGGGAAGTTGTGTCACTGAATCTTTTTCCTCCCCAGTCAACTGAAGATATGGAAAATGAAGCCATGTTTACTCACCTGCCCCCTGCTTCAAAAGCTCAGCTGCAGAATTGGCTGCTGTTTGGGGAGAATTTTCTGCTATTTCCTCCATTGGATCTGCAGGAAGAAAAAAGAACACACAAAAATGAGTCCTTGCTGGAGGCGGTGGCTCAGGCCTGTAATCCCAGCAATCTAGGAGGCCGAGGCAAGTGATTGCCTAAGCTCAGGAGTTCGAAGCCGGCCTGAGCAACAGCGAGATCTTGTCTCTAAAACTAGCCAGGCATTGTGGTGAGTGCCTGTAGTCCCAGCTACTTGGGAGGCAGAAGCTGATGCTGAGCCCAAGAGCTGGAGGTTGGAGGTTGCTGTGAGCTATGACGCCAGGCCACTCAACAACAGGGTGACAGAATGAGATTCTGTCTCAAAAAAAAAGAAAAAACAATGTCCTGATCCCAACAAAGAATCCTCAGGACTACGTTAGACAATCTGATGACAAATTCCCAGACAGTGACACAAGCTGGTTTTGCAGTTGAGAGTTTTCTTGGGGATAATAATCTACCCCCTGGAAATTATGATCACATTCTGAACAACTATAGAGATGATGTGGTTCAACAAAATATTTTCTGATCTCTGAATTAGTCTACACCTCTATGAACAGTTAAATTTTAAAAGGTGAATCACATTTACTTCTATTTTTAAAATTAGATCATCTTTATGTGAGATTGAGAATACTTAGGAAAGCTGGGGTGTGCAGTGAAACCACCACGCTACGCTGTGGGTATTATTTTAAAAAATGTTTTATTATGGACATATTTTTTTAAAACATAAAAAATGAAAAGAACAACAGTTCATCCATCATCTCACGTAACAGCATTAATATTTTACCCATTTTGTAGAATCATAAACATTAAATGGAAAGGACCTTGAAGGCCTCTTACATTTTTAAGTTACAGAATCTTTGCTCTATGGCAACTTCTCGTCATAATCCAAGATCTCTGGAAGTTTCCAGAGGTGCAGCAGAATCTCCTTCTCCTGCCTTGACTTGGGAGAATATCTTCGTCCTCCCTCCCTCGATTACTCACTTACTGACCAGCCTAAACAAGAGCAAGCCCTCCGTCTCCTACTCACAATGTAGCATATGTTAGAAGAAAACTTCCCATCTGATTTGTCTCAGTGGATCTTTATGAAATGTCCCAAACCAGTGAGCCCTGACAACGGCAAGTGACCCTACACAGGCCCAGACTAGCGCTGACGACCCGACTCCATACCTCTCTCTGGAATGAGCAGTTTGCAGGGCAAGGCCAAGGGCGTGATGGAATGCTGACATACCAAAGCCGTCAGGCTCCCTGCGAAATGGACAGACAGCAAAAGAGAGTCACAGTGGAAAGGAACTGCTGCAAAGCCTGAGCCTTACATTTTTAGCAGCTGACATCTCAGATTATTGTGGGACTTGGTACAGAACTTCAGAGAAGTGACAAGTCCAACAAGACTGTTAAGAGGTAAATAAATAAGGCTGGGTGCAGTGGCTCACACCTGGAATCTCAGCACTCTGGGAGGCTGTCCCAGGAGGACTGCTGAGCTCGGGAGGCGGAGACCAGCCTGAGCAAGAACAAGACCCCCATCTCTACTAGAAATTGAAAAATTAGCCACGCATGGTGGTGGGCACTTGTAGTTTCCCCGCTACTCGGGAGGTTGACACAGCAGGATTACCCATTTTGAGCCCAGGAATTTGAAGTTGCTGTTAGCTATGATGCCAGGGTACTCTAAGGCTACAGATTGAGACTCTCCCTCAAAAAAAGGAAGGGGGGATAAATAGACATATCATTACCATACTATAAAGAATATGACATACTGTTTGCTTGATGTGAAATTAGGAGGGCTGTGATCAACCGAACTCTTAAATTTTATCACATATATCACCCATACATATTGCTTCTAAAAGGGCTGTTATAATGACGACACCTCAAGCTGGCACTGGGCTTCATGGGGCTGGCTTAAGTCTTCTTTCCAATGAGCCTGGGGGACAAGGAAGGCTCTGGAATGACAGGGAAGGGAGGGTGCTCTGCCCTTGTCAGGACCCATCTCTCGGCCGACCAGGATGAGGTCTTGGTAATGTCTATTTCTAATCTTGGCACAGTGCTTTTCATTCATCTGATCTTGACAATTTTATATGCAGTTTATCTTACAGATAACAATTCAGATGAGAGGGACGGCTTCTGATTTGGGGACTGAAAGACCAGTGAACTACAGGGAGACTGATGGTCCCAAATCTCAGGGCAATGAGCAAAAGGGAGTCCCAGACCCGGTGCATGCAGAACACTGCCGGCAAATCTCAGGCAACTCACCGAAATAGGGTTCATTCGAGCACCCTTTCAACCTCACTCCCTTTGGGGTACACTCGATCAAAAAGTGCCGAACGAGTTCATTGGCCAAATCTCCAGCTGTGGTAAAAATTAAGCAGAATTTTTTTTAAATGGAGAGTATGAGAGGACTCAAGGGAGAGACAAGAACTGTCAAAGCAAAGAAAAACACTTGAGAAGGCCCCTCTCGGACAAGAGTCTTCCCCCTGCACTTGGGGGCCGCCAGGAACCATCTTGGGCTGCACTTGGGAATGGACACAGACAGACAGACAGCAGGACCCTGGTGATGAAGCCAGGGATGGGGCTCTTGGAAGAGGCTCTCAAACGTTCTGCAAGAACCTCCAGTGAAGGAAATGAGCTTGCAGTTAAGGAAGAGGACCACAGACCCCCAGTTCTGTCTTCTTCAAAACAGGAGAGGTGAGAACCAGTCACATAGAAAAGGATACCTGAGAATGAATTGCTGAAAAGATCTGGAAAGAGGTCAGTGGCCTTCATAAGGCTTAGGAGCCTAGGTACACAAACCCCTCCAAAAAGCAAGCACCCAGCTGCCTAGGCGCAGCATTCTACCATATTGTCCATAAACTGTACCTCTGTACTTAGCCTAGACATCTGAAGAGAAAGTGCATCTTAAAAAGCCATTGCATGGAAAAGCCATCTAATGGTAGAAAAGTACAGACACCAAAACAAGAAGAAAAGGAAGTCACTGTTCTATGCTAATGAATCCAATAGACAGTCACAATAGGCTGTATTTCTGTGCTGCAGCTTCCTTCATCACCCGCCATGGGGATGTGTCCACTCAAACTTGTAATATTTCTGACATTGGAAACCTCCTGGGGGCAGGACCTGCCACAGGTGGCTCAGTCCTCAGCAGCTGGCCCACAGTAAGCTACTAAAGGATGTTTATAAACAATGACAAATTGTAAGGGTCAGCATTTCAAAGGGCAGGAAAGCTTGCCAGAAAAAAGTCTGGGGACACCAAGCATGGATCTGGACCCCATTTGTGAGAAATGGCTCAGTGGGAAATCCTTTTGTCTGCGTTTCCCTAGAGAATAACATCATAATGTCTCCTGGTTGCTGGAGGTGTAATACTGACTCTCTGTGGCTCTTTACTAGTTGGGAAAACTTTTTTATCAAATCTAGCCTTGGGCTACAAAATTTGAATATCAAATCCACGAGTTGAAGGCATAGCAGCCAGATAAGATTTCACCCAAAGGATACGGGTTTCCTGAAGTCTGTTATTCTAATATCCTCTATTTTGTTACCCTCATTTTTTAAAATTATTATTATTTTTTTTATTAAATCATAGCTGTGTACATTAGTGCAATCATGGGGTACAATGTGCTGGTTTCATATATAATCTGAAATATTTTCATCCAACTGTTCGACATACCCTTCATGGGATTTTCTCGTTTATTGTACGAAAACATTTGTATTCTGCATTTAGCAGGTTTCACCTGTACCCTACTAAGATGCACCATAAATGTGATCCCACCGTTTACTCTCTCTCCACACACCCTCCCCTCCCTTGCCCCTTTCCCCATAGTCTTAGCTATAGGGTATAATTGGGTTATAGCCTTCATATGAAAGCTATAAATTAGCTTCATAGTTTAATCTTAAGATCAAGCCTAAACTCTGCCTGAGCAGCAGGACACAAGGCTGGATGGAGGTAGTAGGAGTCATAGGATACCTGGATTTCCAAGGAGACAGTGTATGTACACAGAAATTGTGTTTGTCCTTGCTCTAAAACTTTAAATGATACCAAGGAGCCAAACAAAACCCAACAGCTGTCATCTATTATTCCTGAGCCCCCATGACTCTCGTCTCTACAGACTCACCAGATCTTCTTGTTCTGGGGGCCTCTTTCCTGCTATTTATTTAGTTTGCTTTCAAATGTGGCTTGGACAGTCCCAACCATCAAGTCTAATTCAGTTCTCTAGCTACAAAAGCCAATATTTCCACTCAAAAGCAGCATTTTGGTAGTTTTCTTAAGCCACAATTCTGAATGCTAGAAGATTCTACTTTTCAAGATTCACCAGCTGCCTCTCTCCTACACAAAGCCTCTCTCTGTCACTTCCAGACACTGTCAGTACCCACTGGTCTGGGGGCTGTGCTCTGGTTGGAGCCCAGGCTCCTTCTAGTCTAGCCCAGGCCTCCTATCCCCACACTGCTACCTTTGGTAGAATGAACTCATCTGTGTTATGGGGACATTCTGGAGCCGTGCCTGAGGCCAGACCTCTTTGACAACTAAATGTTACATTCTGCAAGGCATTAACTTCAAGGCAATTTTCTCCAGGAAAATTTAAGAAGATGTTCACCCAAGAATTTGGATAAGTCCTCTCAGGTGCTAGGCATGTAACACGAGCAAACCTCATGGGTGTCACATCTCTGTGCACACCAGGAGTCCCAAATCTGTGTTTCTGATTCACCCCATTCCTAACGGGCCAAGGAGCCCTTCTGGGGAACCAACGACCTGGCGATGTTCCTCCAGTCCACAATTTCCATTTGTGGGGGAAAGAGAAAGCAAAGAATCTTTTTTCTCCTTTAAGTCTGTAACACCCAAAGATGAATATGTAATAGAGCCAAAAAGGGCAGGATGAGAAAAAAAGAAACAAACAAGCACAAAGCATAGATCTACCAACACTAGAACAGAAAAACAGACTGCAGTAAATTCATAAGATGAAGAGAGAACAATAATTAGAAGCAATATTGAAAATATGTTCAATGATTGTCAGAATGTGGAAACCACCTAAATGCCCACCAACCCAGGAAAGGATTAACAAGCTGTGGTCTATGTACACCATGGAATACTATTCAGGGATGAAAAAAGATGAAGACTTTACATCTTGTATTAACTGGATGGAGCTGGAATACATTCTTCTCAGTAAAGTATCACAAGAATGGAGAAATAAGTATCCAATGTACTCAATTCTAATATGAAGTCAGTAGACGTCTAATACCCTCTTCTGAGAAAAAGTCCAATCAATTCAGGGTGGGGGGTGGGGGAACAAGGGAGTGGGGAGAGGGAAGGAGAAAGGGGATGGGTGTGCTCCCACTTATGGGCACAAAGTTAGGGTGCATGGCACACCTCCTGGGGGCAGAACACAATTATAAGAGGACCTTTACCTAACAAATGCAAACATGCTTTGTACCCTCAATTAGCATAAAACAATAAAAATAAAATTAAAATATGCTGAATGAATCTTATAATACTGAGCAAAAGCACACTACAAAAGTATGTGTACTCAATTAGTGTTCTTATTTCAAGTTAAAAATAGCCAAACTATAATGTTTAGAGATTCACATTTCAGTGGCTACTATAAAAAGTATTAACTTCACATTTTACTCAGTAGGCTCACTGTCTGTGGTGGTATTGACGGAGTGATTCAGACTATTCTGGAAATACTGGGCAACAGAGCAAGAGAGCAAATATACTGATCTTGTTTGGAGAAGGGACACACAAATGGGGAATGGGAGGGGGCGAGAGGGAACTTGGTGATCCTGTGTTTGAACCGTAGGCGTCAGCACAAGCGCGTGAAGTTTTAGAAATGGTGTGTGCACCGGCTCCGCTCACAGAGAGAAGCAGTGATACTCCAGCAGCAGAGAGCACGCCCAGATTCATTCCCCTGCAAACAGCACTAGGGAAGCAAAACACCTTCTGTGGATGTCTTGTTCCAGGTACTTTGTTCTGACTTTTGAACAGTGGAACCAAGTACTTATTCAAAATAACAGAAAATACAGTTTACAAAAAAACTTAATGTTCTTTCTTGAACAAGGGGAATACTGAAGAAAATACACCTGAAAATGTATATACGGAGAAGAAAACCTGTGAGTACCATGGTCAGTCATCTACCTGATCAGCGTGACCATGAACCTGCGAGGCCTCTCGGGGATGAGCTGCACAGACCCACTGCAGGGCACCTACCTTTCTTGTTCATCTGCAAGACAGAAGGCGGTGGGGTGGCCACCTTCATGGCCAGGCCATAGGCCCCTCGGAAGGAGTGACTGTCGCGAACGATGAACGATCCAGGTTCCTTGTCCTTTAACATGGCAATGGCTGAAGGAAGGGAGGAGAAAGACGTGAGCGTCCGCCTGGATGGACAAAGGTCTGTGTCCACTCATGACCTTGGGATGGGTCCTCCTCCCTTATTTTCTTTGCGAATGGGGTCAGTGGGGAGTAGGCCGGGGTCCCCCTGCTCAGCGGGAGGAATAATATGTCTATGGCCAAGAGGCCCTAGAGGGAGTCTGTGGCATCACGAGTTTTTCATGGGTTGGCCTGACTCTGAAGAGGCCAACGGACAAGAACATCCTTCTCTTGATTCACATGGGGGTGTCAGGCACTATCCCGGCCACCCTCGTGCACGTAACACATGACTTCTGTTAATCCCACAGCACCTGCAACACCCAAATGATGGTCCCTACCTAACAACCTGGGAAACCAAGGTCATGCAGTGTGAGAAACTGGACCAGGTCCAAATATGTCCACGGTGTGGGATAGGGAGGGCGGCAGTGATAGTATACCCTGTGATTGCCAGCCCTGGGGACTGTCATCCAGCCTGGCACTTTTCTTAAAGATTTTAAGGCATGGACTCTTTCAATAGAATAAAGGAAGTTGGTAACTACCTTTCTGAAGATAGAAAGGGCATACCCCTCAAGGATACTGAATATTTAACACAAATTCCAAGATTCACCCCAGGGGATGGCAAAAAATGTGTCCCACATATGGCCTTCCATCTGTGGCAGACACAGCCAGATGAACCCAGCTTGGGCAGGGCTGTGGACTTCTCCACGTGGCCACAACCAGCCAAGGGTCCAACACAGTTGGTCTCCCATCTTCCCTAGTAAGGGTGGGAGGCCTTTAGCTAATTATAACATCACTTTAAAAAATAATTCCTCCCCTTCATGGTTACAATTTCACATTTCCAAATCCCTCATGACACTGGAAGAAAGAAGAGTAGGCTAGGGTGTTGGTGACCTTGCATTAGCGCTGCCCAGACACAGGCCAAGTTATCAGTCTCTCTGATAACTAGAATAAATCTCAAAATTTCTTTTATAGAGATTATAAAAAACATAAAACATAAAAACATACTCTTTCTTTAAAAAAACATAAAACTAGAGTATATAGTTCAACACAATTACAGTTATGGAAATGTTGCCTTTCTGAAACGTGGAAGGCGCTGTCTGGACGAGATCGCGGTGTAGAACATAAATGAGCACGTGGCAGGAAGCCCCGTCCTTCCTCAGCCGGCCCCTACACACTCAGTAGTGTCCTTTGTCAGAAACCCCGCACGCCCACCCCATACCTGCCCCAGCCCACCGGCATGGCATTTGTTTGGCTACGGGAAGAAGCAAGTGGGTTCTTAAACACACTTGTCAATGCCCCACACCGTGGCCCTCTGTGCAGGCCACCAAGTGGAGCTCAGTAAGCCCCAGTGGACGAGGCAGAAGCTTCTAGTCTGTGTGCAGGACAACACAGGCTGGCTCCCAGAGCACGCCTGCCAGGGCCTGCAGCCACCCTTCAGGGGCAGCCCAGGGCTGAGACAGAGGCTTCTTGGGGTCAGTATAAATGATGTCATGGCACAGGGTCTAAACGTGAAGTAAGAGAAAGAATCACTTATAGAAATTATTTGGTAAGTTGTGATGTACACAATTAAGCCCTTTTTCCCAGTCATGTGTTTACTTCCCTTCCCTGCCTGTGGGAAAGGAACCACGTGGCAGGCTTTGGCCTCAATGCAGGCCCAGCACAGGCAACTGCAGCTTTGCTCTGGACGGTTCTCCCCAAGGCCCAGGGTCACCCCTCTGCCCACAGAAGCCCCAGAAACCAGAGCTCGCATGCAGACGAGGGGAGTTGGGGAGAATTTTTGACTTATCATGTTTTGAAACAGAAATGAGCTGCGGAGCCCACACCACGCACAGCAGCCCCACGCTCTGGCCCGGCCTTGACACTGCCCTTGGTGCCTGAAGACAGACGGGACAGGGTCAGGGGCGGCAGGGGCGACTCTGTCATCCCACCTCCTCACATCTGTTCTCCCTGCAACGCCCTGAGAAGTGTGACTGGACTTTTTGCTTTTTGGTGTCCTTTTCCTCCAAGGTATTTTTATGTTCCCCTGGAGAAATTCCAAGGGATTGCGGACGTGACAAATTACACTCCAGAAGAGGTTATCTGGTTGCATGTCTTTTTTCTTCCTGCATCACCCTGAAATGTCTTTGTAGCTTTTCTAGATAAAGGCAGACTGGACATGTAAAATAAAAACAACCAAACCCATGGGCCCACCCGGTAGAACACGACTTTGTGCAGGTGCCTTTGTACAAAACATTTAGAAAATGGAGGAAGTTATGCTTTTAGAGTTCAGGTGGAAAAACCAGCATCTAATGTACGTATTAGCCATTCTGAGAGAGTGTTCACACAAAGGAACCTTTTTAAACGGGTGCTGATGGCCAAGCAAGTGACTGTCACAGCCCCCCTCACTATGCACCTTCAGGTGCCAGCGAGGACAGGTACCCCCACATGGCCACATGGCACTCCTCTCAGCAGCCCTACGAGGTGGGCTTTATGGCCTCTGCCCTTCCAGGAACCCAATGGGCTGTTCAAGTCCATCGGCTCTGAAGCCTCTTTGCTACAAGAACATTGCACAATGAGAAAAGGCCCACACATCATCCTGGTCTAGAAGACAGAGCCAACAGAGTAGGAAGGTCTGAGCAGAATCTTCTAGAACAGTGGTTCTCAACCTTCCCGATGCCACGACCCTTCAATACAGTTCCTCGTGTTGTGGTGACCCCTACCATACAATTATTTTCGTTGCTACTTCATAACTGTAATTTTGCTACCGTTACTAATCGTAATGTAAATATCTGATATGCAGGATGTATTTTCATTGTTACAAAGGGGTTGCGACCCACAAGTTGAGAGCCGCTGCTCTAGAACATGAAGTTCTATAAGCACCTCTAGGTATGGCCAGCTGGAGGAAATGCCCAAATGCTGGAGGCCATAATCATCGGGATTCTTGGGACGGGAGCCCTCGACATGATAAGCAGCTCTTCACAAAGGCCAATTCAGGGAAATAAAGTATTCCCAGGCCATGAGCTCCTTTTTTTTCTCTCTTCCACTTAATATGACAATAGCTTCTTTGAGCTCATGGGCAGAAATGCACATTCTTACCATTTCTATTATCTACAAAATCGAATAGCAGAATTTTAATGAGAATGTTGGATAGTGCTGTGTTTTAGCTGTTTGAGTATTCACCTCCAGGCTTTTCTGAGGCATGGGCACCAGGAGAGAGCTGGACAATTTTCTCCTGACGCTGAGACCAGGAGGGTCTCCTGACCACTATGGGCAGCTCCCTAGTTCTCACCACACTGAACCACCCCATGCCCTGTCTTGCTCCAGCATCCACCAGGCAGCTGCTGGGATTTATCCCATTCCCTAGGGACCCCGGCTATGCCTCTCAGCCACTGGAGCTCTGGCTTTGCCCTCCCTTCCTCTCACACACCTTCCCTTCTGAGGTCTGTTCCAAAAGCGACCAGTTGCCAAAATCAGACGTCCAAAGGCGACCTGGCCTCCACCAAGCAGGGCAGGCCCCTCCGGGTGGAAAGTGGAGCCCACCAGGGAAGGCTCACCACCCTTCCCCTCTCTCATATCTCTTCCATTCTTGTTCCGATAAAAGGGACGCCCTGCTTAGTTGCTCCAAAATTTTAATGGCGCACATTTTTAATAACTGCCTTGAGGCTGCACCAAGCAGAGAGATGCCTGCCTGGCTTGTGTGTGAGGCACTGGATGACGTGGACACCTGGGTCTCCTGACTAAGTGCTTTTCTCCCTGACTTGCACCAATGCGGATGCTCATGAACTCACAGGGCAAGCTATCTCTCCCTCCCTTGGGACGCTCATCCTCTGGGGCTCAGGGAGAGGCCAGGAGTGTGCATCTCCTCACAGTCAGCAGTTGTGGGCTGGTCGCATGGCAGATGGGAGTGGCCAGAAATTACGCCTGCATGCTGGAATGCTTATGGTGGCTGGTGCCCATGCCTCACCATGGCCCTCGTGAGTACCAAGTCTTCCTAGAAAACTTCAAAGGTCCTAGCATTCCTCTCTGAGGTATGTAATAAAGCAGCAGCTTTGCTCTTAACGCCTTCCACACCAACGCCATGGGTCTCAGATGTGCCCACACCGTGGGGAGGACAGAAGCCCGAGGAGGCACTCATCCTCCACACATACCTTGTTCTCTTGAAATATCTGCCTTGTACCAGAATTTGGAAGTGTCTTGAACAAATTTCACCATCACAAGTTTATCACCGGGACTATCTGTGAAACCAAATTTAAAAACAGTGAGTATAAAAGGTGTTATTATTATTATTATTATTTTTTGCAACCTTTCCTCTGCAATGATCCACGCAGAGAGCGAGCCAGGATGGGAATGTTCTAAGGGGAAGGAGCCCTACTTTCAGAATAACTGAGTGGGAGGAGGCAGCAACTGTTACCTGAAACAGAACAAACCAGGATGCTCTGACGAGGGCTTTGCAGTGCATTTTAAAAATACACAGGTTAGGCAGAAACCAAGCGCGGCAAGGCTGGTGGTGTTCAGTCTGCGTGTGCTGTACCACTTCTTACACACTTGAGATATTTCATAATTATGTTACAGACAAATTCATTCCATTTGGAAAGGAAAGCCATTTTCAAAAAGTGATGCTCTCAAGTGAACTAGAGCCTCCCCAAGTGTCTGCACTTTCTGCAAGTGGAACGGGTCATAAGTGGCCGAACGAGGACCCCAAAAGGAATTCACGAGCAGCGAGGCTCGGCGTCCGGTATCAGGCCAGCAAACGGGACGAGCCTCTGCGGGCTCTGGACTTTCCTGTCCGGGGCCTCCGCCAATCAGGAGGGATGTCGCACTGGCAGCTTACACTGCAAGTCCCCTACCCTTTCTCTGCTGAGTGAACGGACGGAGGTGGCCCTGCTGCCCAGGGGAAACACACCTACCTGGCGAAGGCGAGGAGGCTGCTTCCGAGGTCCTGCAGAAGTCCGGCAGCACGTTTGGGAAGGGGATGCTGATGGTGCTCCCACTGTGCGGGCTGGAGAAGCCGCTGGAGGAGGGGGACACAGAGCCCAGAGAGCGGTCCCCTTCCGAGGCCCGCTTCTTCTCAGGAAGGGGAGGCTGCCCGGGCAGGGCTACCCCCTGACCCTGCAGGCCTGGACTATGGTGGCTGCCATGTCCAGGCACCACCGTGAGAAAGTTGTGGGACAGGAAGCCATTGTCAGCAGTCCCTGCTGCTGTCAGTGGGCCACCAGGGGCTGGTGACGTGCCGTGGGAATTGGCCAGCAAGGCTCCTAGGTCCTCCTGGGGAGGAAGACCACTTCCCACAGGGGCGGTGCTGAAGCCCAGGAAGGCCGGGGTGCCTGGGGGAGCCAGAGTGTCCGGTGGCTCCGTCAGGGACAGATCACGGCTGTGGAAAGAGCCCTGGAGGTCCGATGGCGGGAAGCAGGACAGCACTGGGGAGTCCTTGCCAGGGCCCGAGAACTCAGTACCCAGGGGACTTCCTGTGGGCCGGCTGCTCCCCGGCAGGGACATGGTGGGTTTGGGGCTGCTCTGCACCCACTGGCGATCTGCCGATGATGGGCTGTCCAAAGACAAGCCAACCGTTAAGAGCATGTAAGGTACATAACACCTCAGGAGCAGCAACAGCCACCCCCACAGGGAAGACAGAGGCGGGGTGGCGGATGCTGAGGCTCCTTGCACAGCACGGGGCATCTCCCAAAACACGTGAATTCCGGCTCTCGCTGAGCTCACGCTGCCTTTCCAGCCACTTCACCCCCATGTCTGCGCCCTGAGGGAGCTGCCCCACACAGGCCTCCCCGTGTGCTGGTCACAGCCCTCAGGCCCTTCTTTTTCTCAGTCCTCACCTGGTAATGTCCCTTTCTTCCTTCACGACTAAGCTTACCTGTGTCCCCAGCTTCAAAGCCTTTCCCCAGCCCCTGCCTACTACCCAAGGCTACGCACACGTGCACATAGGGGGTGGGGTGCCCTCGCCCTGTGCAGGGGGCCGTCTGCTCCCTCTGTGTCTCTCCTCTTCTCAGAACCAGCCTGGCCCCCCTTCCCCGTCACCTATGCCCGACAGGCAGTCACTTCTCAACACACACTTACTGGATGAACCAGCTGATTAAAGGATACCAGTAGACCATGGGAATTACTGCACATTTAGGAATACTGACAGACAGCTAAGTACAGCACATGCCATATACAAGGCCAGACAATAAAGTCTGTGAACTCATTCCAGAAAAAGTGCTACATACCTCATTGCTGACTATCGCTGTGGTCACCTTCAGATACTCTCGTTGGCCGTCTGGTGACCACAGTTATATTCAGCAAGGAGATAGCAGCATTATGTTCAGGATGAGTTTGCAGACTTAACTGTCTGACCTCCTCGTATGTACACGTTCCATTAGTAAGGACCTACTGGGTACACAGTCTACGTGTGATTCAAGTCATTGGATGAATATTCCTCCGCCCTTCATTTGAAGAAAAAAGCAGGTAGAATTAAGGAACTTAAATTGAGAGCTACATGCCCAAATAGTACAGCACGGGAGGTTTATTCCTGCTCTGTGCAAGGGGACTGATGTAAGATATGGATTTCCTCAGGAGCAGTGTCTTCATAAAGCAGAAATGAAAAATTATTCTCTCTCATAGCCTGCCCCTTTCCTTGTCTTCCTTTCTTGCTGTCCATTTTTATAATCCCTCTGTGACCAATTTCCTGTTTGCCTACACTTTCCCATCAGTCTACTCATGCACCTGACCCCGTGGGCAACACTGTTCTGCACAGAGCTAGGCTCCTACCCACCCGCCAATGCCACGCCAATCTCTGTTGGGCAGGGTACCCCTCCTGGGCCTGGCTCCAGCACCTCTGGAGAGAAAGTTCTGCCAGGTCCTCCAAACTCTTCTTTCCACTCTCAGCTCAGGATTCTGAGTCTTAAGGGGTTCCCTTTGTCAAATTTAAACACCCATCTTTTTACCTCTCTCTCCTTTGGCCAGGACCGTTGCTTGAAATTGTGCAGGAAGATGCAAATGCCTGCTGAAAGGAAGACGTCGTGGGGACGTCGGCCCGAAGCATGGCGGACTTGGGTCCAACAGAGCTGTCTGACATCCCCACTGCGTGGCCGAGAGTCTCAGGGCAGCCTCGTGCTTCTAAAGTGAGAAAACAGAAAGCAAAGAAATTTCAGTGGGAGTACCCAAGAAGTCACAATCTCCACTACTTTCCTGTGTTCTACAAGAGTGTTGATTTCTGAGCCTTTCTGTCACGCACGGCCACACGGAACATAACACTATCCACAATAGGGCGGAGGGGGCGGCTCCATGCCCCACAGCATAGGCTTATTCTCAGCCATCACTGTTTCCAAAAGGAAAGGCACCTAATTCATTCTGCACAGGGTGCCCACCCACTGCCATGAGCTGGCCAGCATGGGCAGCCCAGGAGCCGTGTGGGAGAGACGCAGACGGGGCCCACAAGGCTGCTCTCCTGGGCCTGTCACCAACTGAAGGCCAATGTCCTCTCATTACACTATGAGCTGGGCCACTCCTCACTCTACAAAGGTCATGGCCTTTTCTCTGCAAACCAGCAAGTGACCGCTCCATAGAAGGGCCCTTCCTCCCTAAGTGCAGGGCAGTCAGGCTGCCTGGGTGTCCTCCACCTCCCTCTGCTCCCGCCCTCCAGACCTGTAAGTCAGCAGCTGCATGTCGGGTACCTGTGAGGGCGCACACCTGTGCCGCAGGTCTCCTGCTGGGGCTGCCACACCGTGAAGTGCACTGGCTGCCCTCGCAGGCCCAGCTGGGATACAAACCTGCCTGAGTCCAGCGCCCCAGCACGGGCACGCTGCTCCAGTGAAATTTCTGTTTTGCTTCTTGCCCAGTATTGCTATTATTTCTGGATATTTTTAAAATCTTGGCTTTTTCTTATTCTTTCCTTTTTTTTACTAACTAGCCATCATGACCTGGACAAGTTTACCATGGTCAATCACATAAAATTGTTAAAATGCAGATTATTTTGCTTTCTGCTTTCAAACTAGGGAGGACGGACAGAAGGAAAAGGAAGTAGAAAAAGATGTCAGTATCACTCAGTTCCCAGAAAGGGTGTTAACCTCCAACTCACAGTTATTGCCTAGGGATTATGCTTGAAATGCATGTGATTTTAATTAAACTACATAAAAGGCTACCTTCTTTTCCCTTGAAATGAAAACCAACAGTAAAATTTAACACCAGAATCAAAATGTATAAAAATGCCATTTACTAAAAAAATTCTCAAAGGTATTACCAACAGTGTAAATAATCTCTGAAGAATGAAATATCTAAAAAATAAAAAAAGTCACATTAAAAAAAAGAATAATGAAATGTCTAGATGCTTTATTAATCCAAGTGTCAATAAGAGCCTGGACTGGCTTGGTGCCCGTAGCTCAGTGGGCAGGGTGCTGGCCACATGCACCGGGGCTGGTGGATTTGACCCCGGCCAGGGCCTGCTAAACAACAATGACAACAATAACAAAAAAATAGCCGGGTGTTGTGACAGGTGCCTGTAGTCCCAGCTACTTGGGAGGCTGAGGCAAGAGAATCGCTTAAGCCCAAGAATTTGAGGTTGCTGTGAGTTGTAACGCCACAGCACTCTACCCAGGGCAACGTAGTGACACTCTGTCTCAAAACAAACAAA
>CAUYON010179412.1:0-36003 GCA_963573935.1 Arctocebus calabarensis
GACATCTGTACCAGAATGTTTATTGCAGCTCAATTCATAATTGCTAAGTCATAGAAGAAGCCCAAGTGCCCATTGACCCACAAATGGATTAATAAATCGTGGTACATGTGTACCATGGAATATTATGCAGCCTTAAAGAAAAATGGAGACTTTACCTCTTTCTTATTTACATGAATGTAGCTGGAACATATTCTTCTTATCAAAGTACCTCAAGAATGGAAGAAAAAGTTCTTCTTAGCAAAGTACCTCAAGAATGGAAGAAAAAGTATGCAGTGTACTCAGCCCTGCTATGAAACTAATTTATAGCTTTCATACAACAGCTATAACCCAATCACAGCACAAGAATATGGGGAAAGGGACAAGGGAGGGAAGGGGAGGGGGGAGGATGGGTGGAGGGAGGGTAATTGGTGGGTCCACACCTATGGTGCATCTTAGAAGGGTACAGGTGAAACTTACTAAATGCAGAATATAAATGTCTGAACACAATAACTAAGAAAATGCCTTGAAGGCTATGTTAACCAATTCGATGAAAATATTTCTAAGTGTATATAAAACCAGCACATTGTAGCCCATGATTGCATTATTGTATATAAGTACGATTTAATAAAAATAAAGAAAAAAAGAAAAGAGTTGGAGCAATGGCCATAAGGAGGGATATTCTTATGCACTGAAGGAGCTGTAGAGAGGTCAGGGTAGCTGCATCAGAGTGAGACAGAACAGAACCAGAGGGGGCTCTATTTATGGAGGTATTTGGGGGCCTGGCCGAATAGGCTTTGTAGACCAATTAAAGGACTTTGGCTTTGGCACTGAGTGAAAGGGCACACCCCTGAAGGGCTTCGAGCTGGGAAGGGACAGGATATGACATATTTTAGAGAAGTAACCCTGGGAGCTGCACTGAGAACAGACCACAGAGGAGCAAGGTAATATAAGTAGAGAAACGGGATGTTATTACAGTAAATTTTAACTACTACTTTTCAAATAAGTGACCACTTTTTGTTAAAGTCTAAAGTGATTACATTCTACCAACTAACCAAAAATACATAGATAATAACTGTCAGTGATGAAGAACACCCTGCACTTCTAAAATTGGGGAAGACAGACTCCGAGCGAGTAAATGAATAGAGGGCGCAAAAGGTGTGGCTTCCCGGAGGAGGAGTTTCTCATTGTAGATACAGCCAATTTCAAAGTTCCAAGGTGTTCGTGAAAAGAAGTAGGAATTGAAGCCCTTAAGGTATGAATTTTTTCTAAGAATTACTAGGAGGGATGTGAACACTGGTAGGGCATTTTATACTTTTTCCTAAATTATTTTTGTTAGCATGCAATTATTGTTAGCTTTGTGGTTCCCTGTTAGGCAGTAAATTTTCGGAGTGAAAGGGCACTTGTTCTAAGTTCTACTCTGTAGAGCACTAATATTTCTCTCTCACTCTCTTTTTTTTTTTTTTTTTTTTAGTTCGGTGAACATTTAAGCTTATTAATACTTACCAGCATTGTAAAACTCCACAGTTTTTCATTGCTCGAAATCACCCAGGGGGAGTTGGAAATTGGATGTACTTTTTAATTCTCTTTGGAGCCCAAATCTAAATCCTCTTTTCTCCTGTCTCTGCAGTGGGAGTTAATGATCTCAGTCGAGGAGAGTCCTCTTCCTCAGAGAGCCTCTTCTGCGCTTGTGTTCAGAGAGAGTAAGAATTCAAAAGGGGCCACTTGAAACCAGCAAGGTCTTGCTCCTTTCATATTTAATTGATGCACAAAAGGAAGTAATGTCCCCAACCAGCCCATTCATTTATTATCCTCAATGCTTGACCGTGTGTGCTTTTTAAAAAATCTTCATTATTGGTTTTTCCTCCCATTTTCAGCCCCAGATTGACTAGGGAGATTGTGGCTGCTCAACTGAAACCTGGGGAGAGCCAGCCTAGTGTATGTGGCCACAGTTTAACTTTGCTTATTGGGAGTCCGGTCTAGCACAGAGTGTATCTATTACAGTTTTGGCCCCTGCAGTGGTGATTTCTATTGCATTCTATGCCTCTATAGCCTTTAATTGTCCCAAAAGAAAAAGAGTAAGTGAATCAACACGTGTGAAGTCCTCTGAACGGGCACTTAATGAAGAGCTTTGAAATCCCCATGCATAAAGCACCCTAAAGTGGTAACCATCATTATCTTCCTAATAAATGACTTTCCATTTTCTTCCCCTTGTGTCACTTTTATTCCTCAGTTTTTTCCACTTCTTTTAAATTTAATATTGAAGTGAACAAGAAAATCTATGATAGACTTCTTTTTCACAAATTAGCGAAATGTCTTTACTTTCTTCTTCTTCTTCTTCTTTTTGCCCTGGCCATAGTACTGCACTTTTTTTTCACCTTTGTCCTAGGTTATTGACAAGAATCTTCTCTCCGAATTTGAAAACATATTTCTACTGAATATGTAATCACAAACTTTAGTCAAGCACTAGTTTTTTTATCTAATGCTCAACACTTTATAAATCCTATTAAAAATAGAAATTTACAAAGATTGCACAAATGAATGGTATGGGTAAAGAGGACAGGTTTCAAAATGCTTTTAGTTGAGGCAACCAGGGGACCAATATCCCTCTGAAAGGAGTATGTCAGAATCTTTGGTGATATTTGGGAAATTTTCATTTAAAGTATTCTCCAGAATGGCTTCCACTCCTCTGGAGCATTCTGCTTCCCCTTCTGGGATACCTATAACTCATATATTTGTTTTATATTTTTTCTTTTTTTTTTTTTTACTGAGGCTGCTTGAGGGATAAATTTGTCTTTTAAAATAATCTGACTCTCTATGGAGTCAGGTTTTCTCATTGTCTCCCTAAGCGTCTCTCTCTCTCTCTTTTTTTAAATTTTTAAATCATAGCTACGTACATTAGTGCAATCAAGGGGTACAATGTGCAAGTTTCATACACAATCTGAAATGTTTTCATCAAACTGCTTAACATAGCCTTCATGGCATTTTCTTAGTTATTTTATGAAGACATTTGTATATTGCATTTAGTAAGTTCCGCCTGTGCCCTTTTAAGATGCACTGTAGGTGAGGCCCCACCAATTACCTCCCTTAATCCCAACGTTCCCCCTTCCCTCCCTTTTCATATTCTTGTGCTACAGTTGGGTTATAGTCTTAATATGGAACCTTTAAATTAGCTTACAGTAGCTTACATTATACGTTGAATGCTTCATAGAGTCCCATAATTCTTTCAGTGAACGTTCTGCTTTCTTTCTCTTCTTTTTGGCCTCTTTAACTATCTGAGTTATTTCAAGAGCTTTGTCCTCCTCACTGAGATTCTTTCTTCTCAATGATCTAATCTGTTTTTGATACTTAAACATTAAAACTTTAATTGCATTCTTAAATTCCCTAATTGACGGCTTCAATTCCTTCAGCTCTGCTATATCCTTTCTATATTCTTCATATCGTTCATCTCTTATTTGATTCTGTTTGTGAATTTCCTTTGGTCATTATCCACTTTCTCAACAATTTCTTTCATCGTTTTTGATTGTTTACCACTTTCTCAGTAATTTCTTTCATTGCTTTTTGACTCTTTTCCATTTCCTCAGCACTTTCCTTCATTATTTTCATTATCTATATTTTAAATTCCCCTTCTGTCATTTCTAACATTTCTGTATAGGAGGAATCCTCTGCGGTAGCTATCTCACAATCCCTAGAAGGGTTACTCTGGCCTGGGATTTCATGTTGCAGGATTTTTCTGCTGATTCTTTTTCATGAGTGCTTTCTTGTATCTATTTCCTGACCCTAATTTTCCTTTCACTTCTTCTTGCTCTTTAAGTTACTGTACCACTGGCCTAAAGTTTTAATGAGTCCTTTTGGTGTGAGACCAGAAGGATTAAAAGATTGAAAAGCAAGAAGGGAAAAAAAATTTAAAGAAGAGAAAAGAAAAAAAGAGAGAGAGAGAAGAGGGGGTGAATAAAAGGAAATATTGACAAAAGAAGAAAGACACTGAAAGAAAGAAACAGGAGAAAAACAGGTGTGTAGTAGGCTAATATGGCCCAAACTTAAAGACTCCCAACCTCCAAGACTCCCAACCTCCGGGGGTGCTTGATTGGGTGATTCTCTTGAAGTCAACAGCTCTTTGCCAGACAGCTCAGACACAATACCCCACCTCTACCAGGTAGAGAGGAAAGACAAAAATACTATAAATTGAACCAAAACAAATAAGCAAAAACCGTTATGGGATAAAATTTTAAGGGAAAAAAACCCAAATAATAGGGACAGAAACACTAGCAAAAATGAAATTCTAATTGTTAAAGAAGGCAAAATGGAAGATTGTATTTAAACTAGAATGCTGGGGGGAAAAAAGAGAAAAAAATGTCAAGGAAAAATGTTGAAATTAAAAAAAAAAAAAAACCAAAACCAAGACACCAAACAGTATATACATATATCTTGCTGAGTATTGACTGGGCAACAGGTGATCTTTTGAGGTATGAGATGTTAATCACAATGTTGATACAGCTGTATGAGATGGATACTGGAGGCCTCTGCTGATTACTCAGACCTTGCAGGTTTGGGAGCCCAAATGACTCATCAGCCCACTCAAAAGACATTCCAAGCCATGAACCTCAGCCAAGCAGAAGCTTTCCAGGGAAAGCACTTATCCCTGGGATCTCTTCTGGCGTGACTGCCTTATCTAGTGCACAAAATCCAGGTGTATACAGATTAAGTAGAATGATTTGGAAATATTTCTCCTTTTTCTATTCTCTATAAGGTTTGGCATGATCTTTTTTTTGAAATTATCTTTTATTTTTATTTATAAATATTAGTTGTCTATTTTTTGAGACTTTGGGAAAAAAATAAGAAGTTAACTGATGATTGCATACTGAGCCTCAGAGTCAAAGAATTCTATAATAGACATACTCTTATCTGACAATGTGAATGTTACTTTCTTTGCATTATTATTATGAATATTGCTTAATATTTTGATACAGTAAACATCTGATTTCTTTTCTGAATGTATTCATCTTCGTTCATTCTTTATGAGGTTTTTGTTTCCAGTCCTTACCTTAAACGTTGTTATTATTATTAAATTTTAAGCCTTTTTAATTCTGTGAAGGCAAAAAGTGGAAACCTAATAAACACATGTATATGTAAAAATGAAAAAAAATGCTTTTTGTTCACTGAGAAATAGGTAAAACTATGCGAGGACACTTGTTGGGTGTTAGCTCCTTGATTCTGCCGCAATCAGCGAGTCACCTATATTTGATATAACGTTAAAGTGTTCGATGTATAAGTAAAATGTGCATTAAACATGTTAATAAAACATCCATTAAATATGCAAAGGAAAAGGAAAATTTAATTTTGTAAAAGTAATGTGCAGATGGGGGAGTTGCAAACTGGAGTGTAAAACATATAGTATGCTCCAGGTGAGGAGGAAGTGAAAAACTGCAGGATGTGGTGGCATCATGTCAGGGGGCAGGCTGAATGGCCTTTAAGAAGACATCACAAGTCTGTCTTTATTGACTGACCTTGGGTGGTGCATTGGTGGTCAACTGAGGAAGTTCTAGTTACAGCCCAGCTGTTCTCAATCTGTGGGTCTTGACCTGTAGGAACTGTATTAAAGGGCAGCGGCATTAGGAAGCTTAGGAAGGCACAGGGTTATATAATATAATATAACTGATCTCAGCATCAATGACAAGAATGGGATTGACTTGACTGCAGAAAAGGAAGTCCTGTAATATTTTTACATCCTTCCAAGAGCAGAGTATGTGACTACTCCTTCACCCAGCTGTGGCCACCTAATTGATTCTGTTTTAACTGTGAGCTCCTCAGTCAGCCACTGAGAGTTCATTTATTTAGTTGGCCAGGGACATACTTTAACATAACCCCTTCTCGGAAACTTGCAGCCGCTTCCCATTTCACCCTGGTCAGCACTCAGAACATTTTTCAGAAATCTTCTCTCTCCCCCTTCTGTACTTCCTTTGATCTCCAATTTTCTTCCAACTCCCTGGTGTTGCATTCTTTTATTCTGGCCTCTTTGGGTACTTCTTCCTGATCATTCTTTCAGAGGGAGATGAATAAAGTAATAGGTGAAGGGAGAACACAGAGCAGTTTTGTGTGGTACAGCCTGTGTCAGAAGCTGGGCTCTGACATTGTGAACTATTTCAATGTGGACGACTTACTTAATCTCTCTCTGACTCAGTTTCTTTACCCGAGAGTAAACAAAGAAAATGCACATTGCTCTTCTTATCTGTGGATTCAACCAACCATAGATGGAAAATATTTGAAAAAATAATTAAATAAATAGCAACAAAATAATAATAAAAAGTAATACAAGTGAAGGTATATAGCATAACAATGATTTCCATAGTACTTACATAGTACTAGGTATTATAAGTAACCCAGATGTGACTTAAAGTGTCCAGGAGAAATGTATAGGTTATACACAATCATATGCCATTTTGTATAGGGGACTCGAGCATTCAGATTTTGTACCCTCTGGGATCCTGAAACCAATCTCTTGTTGCCAGATACTGAAGAACAATTGAAATAGTATCTATTTTACAATGAATGATCATTGTTTAATCCTTGGCATGGAGAAGCCAATAAACGGGTATTGATATTATTATTACCTTTGGTAGTGGTAGTATCAACAACTTGCTAAGTCAGGCCTTCCAATTCCTCCAAGAAATATATCTTCCCAACAATACCCAAGAAGCTCTCTTTGATTAAAAAGATGCAAACTTGGATTATTCTGGTGGTCATCATTAATATTAATTAATTTTCATATAGATATCCTTTCTGCTTAATTTGTTTCTACCTACATTTCCATGGAGGTGTCACTTGCTTTAGAAACACAAGGAATAAAATAGTTTTGGAAATGATCACCATCTATTAAATAAAATTTGCAACATAAACCAACTCTTTTTCACTTCGGAATGACATTTCTTTTTTATTTTCTAAGCATTCTGGAGTGATGTGTTTGGTTTCACCACCATCTCTTCCATTTACAATATGTGCTGCAAGAGCTTCCTGTCTTGGAAGGGATTGCTCACACTTCCAGGAGCAGATCTCTAAAACCTGTGATCCAAAAAGCCTGCTGTGCTGAGCTTTACAAGTGCCTCAAAACATACAACCTTTCCCATTCCTTCACTGATGGGATAGAGAAAGAGGAAATAAGAGTGAACTTTCTGATAATCCATTTGGCATTCGGGTAGACCTTTTCTTGGGAGAGTGACTATTTAACTAAGTCAGACAGTCAATAGAAGTTGGAGATGAGAGTAATAAAGTAGACCTTACTCTGGGAAAGGAGGTTAGCTAATAGGAATTACAGCACAGGAATAAACACAGGTTCAAAATTGTTGAAATAAAAAGCCCAGAGATTTAATTCTATCCCTTTTACTTGGATTGGGATAAAGCCTCAGCAGCGTGTTTGGGTCCATGTCTGAGAATTGTTCAAAATGGGAGACAATGGGAGACACAGCGAATTGAACTGCAACCATCAGGCCACATAACTACAGCTATCTGTGCAAAGAGTTCTCAAATTAAGGAAAGAAAACAACATTATATTTTTAATACATTTTGAATGACCCTTTATCAAATTTCGGGCAAAAATTAAATAAACCAAAGTACCCATAGTTCAAAAATACAAGAGCCATGCTTGTTTCTCTTACTCATTTTAGGACAATATTAAGAAGAAGAGGTTCTTAATAAGCAGTGTTTGATGATTATCATAAAACCAAATTCTACCACAAGCCAAAGCAAAGTAGTAACTATTATTAGAGAAGGACACTGAAATGGGGTGGAGGAGTAACAATATAGTGGCAGAGTATGAAGTTAATTCTTCAAGTTCAATAATAGTGTCATGCTGACATTAATAGTCATAAAAAAGCTATGAAATTGACCCCCGTGGCTACACAGGGATGAAATGTTCTATGAAACGTTTGCTATTGTTTTGAAATGGGATAACAGCACACATTTAAATGGTGTTCTTGCCAAAATTGCATTTAAAACCAATTTGACTTTTTGAATGTCTTTTAATAAGGTTCTGAATATTTTAGTGGAAAACTGGATGTTTTCAGTTTAGCGGGTGACAAAAGACAGCAGACTCAGACTCTGTGGTTCAGATCTCAGCTCTATTACTTTCTAGCACTGTTATTTTGAGCAAGTTACTTACCTTCTGTGCTTTCTCCCCTTATTTATAAAATGATGTAATGCTGGTACTTGTTTGGTGAGGTGCAGTGAGGATTAATTGGGTTAGTCTATGTCAAGCACTTAGTGCATTGGCTGTAATATGAAGACTGGACAGTGGTAGGGGTCTCCCCGTGCCAGCCTGGGCCATTAAGAAATCGTGAGATAAGGGAAGGTTTTTCACAACATCTACACTTAATTTCTCCACCTCGAAGGAAGATCATAGGCACATGGTGTGTGTACCAATACTTCCCTGTGTACGCATAATGCTTTTGCTAATCAAGCATGAAGTTCTTCACTTCTGAACAAGGCCTTGAACGCAGAATGATTCTCCTATTTTCATTCAGGAAGATGCTACTGATTGTGGGAGGAGGCAAAAAGAATCAAACCTATTTTCTATCCCTTGGCCAGACAGAGGCATAGGAAGGGGAAACTATCTACCAAGGACTATCTATTTAAACATGCAATGCATAAAATATGAACGTATAAACAGGTGTATGTTTACACATGTAGTATCTGGCACACCACATATTAGTTGCATATTTTCCCCCTTTTATTGACTGTAGTATCATTAGAGCCTGTAAATAAACATAAGCTGTGTTTTTAAATGAGGATCCTATAAGTAAAACAAAACTGGTGCTTCTTTTCATTTTTGCTCCATTGTACTCTA
Organism: Arctocebus calabarensis; assembly: GCA_963573935.1. Classification (NCBI taxonomy): domain Eukaryota; kingdom Metazoa; phylum Chordata; class Mammalia; order Primates; family Lorisidae; genus Arctocebus; species Arctocebus calabarensis. The sequence goes on from CAUYON010179412.1 coordinate 8,816, forward strand.
ATTAACACATCATATGCAGGCCTGTTTTGAACCAGTCTCACCACAGATGATTAGACATTTTATATCTGCTTAAATAGAAGATGACTAAACATCACCCCATGTGAGGAGTGAATTTTAGTTTTTCAAGATGCTCAATCCCTAGATAAATAACAATTTTTAAAGATGGTTAAAAAAGATGATGAAACTATTGCACCCAAGGAATTAAAAGAAAGAGAACATAAATGTCAACAGTGTCTCAGCCAGATGGACCTGACAAAACAACAAGGTGTATACTACTTGGCAAGAGTAACAGGCAGTCTTATGATTATAAAATAGGAAATAATGGTAGTTATGGAGAATAACAAATTTGTCAAAAATATGGCCCTTAAATATCAAAAGACTCTTATTTGTTCTCTTGCTACTAAAGCGATGCAGAGAGTAATGAGGGGATAAGCATTATGTATAAAATTGAATGAATTTATTATCTTTTTCACTTGAAAAAAAATCAATCCATTACAATGGCTCCAACCTGTCTCTCTACTTTGGAATTGTTAATCTCATATGACTGGAAAATGTTGTGTCCAGTGGACCTCAAGAGCATGACTTAACCTTTGCTAAAATACATCTAACCTCCTACGATAACAATAAAAATTTTAATAGGGTGAAAATACAAATACAAAAATAACAAAACTCTTTAAACATTGATCCCACTATAAAGGAGTTTCTGATCAATGATTAAATGGACCACTTTATCTAATTCTTTGAAAACTACTCAACCAGGAAACTCTAACCTTTTCTAGAAAGACAAGTATAGTAATGAACGATTCAAATGGGCATTGTGTTCCACTTCTACCACTTAATAGCTGTTTGGCATTGAGCAGCTTATTAACCCTTCCAATTTATTTTCTTCAAATGGTTAAGGGACATTCTTAGCTTGTGAAAACTAAATGGTTTATTTTACAGGAAGAGACTTCACGAAGTGGGTTAACAAATGCAAGTTCCATCATCACTTCTGTCATTGTTTATAACACTATTAAACTGATTTCTTAAACTTACTGGGCTACGTTGGCCCACCGTGTCTTTGAGGATTGCAACTCTCAGCACTCCTCCAGCTTAGAACGAGGACTCAGAGCTGGAAAAGAAGGAAAGGTAGCTGTCAAATCAGTATACAGAAGAAATTTGTAGTTGTGTCATCTTAAAATGAATGAGTTTTGTTCTGTAGTGAGTTCCCATCAAGGAAGCAGAGACAATATCTTGGTGTATTAATTTAAATTAATTCTTTAAATTAGTTGCCCTTGATTCACTTCTCCAATAACCTGCTATGTTACTTTTCTAGTGTTGCACCACAAACAACCATGAAGTGGAGGCTTAAGACACCTCTATTATCTACAGTCTCCATACATGGGAAGCACAGCATGGTTCACGTGGGTTCTCTGCTCACAGACTGAAGAGACCAGAGTGATGGTATTGTCTGTCTGTGCTGTTTTTAGAGGCTCTCAGGAAGGGTCTACGCTAAGCTCATTCAAATTGTCAGCGGAATTGAGTTTCTAGTGGCTATAGGACTAAGGTCCCTGTTTGCTGGGTCTTGGCCTGGAGACTTTCAGCTTTTAGAAATCACCTTTATTTCTCATCACATGGCCCTTCAATCTTCAAAGCCAGCAACAGTGTGTCAAATTCTTCTGATGCTTCTGATTTCTCTGGCTGTTAGCCAGAGAAAACTCTCTGCTTCTATGGGAATCAGGTACCTAGATCGGGACCATCCAGATAATCTCTGTATTTTAAGGTCACTTGACTTGGGTTTTTAATTACATCTTCAAAATTCTTTCATAGCCCACTAGATCTCTGAATGACCATGGGATGGGAGTCTTAGAAAGCCATCTCCAGAATTCTGTCTACCACACTTCACAAACTTGGATCAAAATCCTTGTTCAATATACAATTATAAGATGATATCACAAACTATGCAGATTAAACTATTTGTATGCTATAAGAACTTTGGACCTTATTTCCATGGCTCCTAGTCCTTGTTTATAATTATACATTTAGTTTTTGTGATTATTGGAGTATAGTTACTATATACCAGTGCTTTCCAACCTTTTTTTTAATCTCATAGAACACTGGAACCTATAGTTAAACTTTATGACATACTTAAATTATGTTGATTTTAGAAAAAGAGTAAAAAAACAGAATATACTTGATGTGCTTTGAACTTCTTTCAAAAATAATTTAATTAATGACCTTTAAAATGTTCACAGCACACGAATATGCCACACACACCGATTTAAAATTGCTTCTGTATACCCATTTGGCTGTAAGAACGAGTCTGTTTTTTTCTTACCTTTGCGTTGAACCTTCAATGCTGAGCATACTGACTAATATGTAACACATTCTTAGTAATTATTTACTAAAGGAGAAGATAAATAAGTGAACAAAATTTAGATTTTACTCTTACTATACTTGAACAGAAGAGTCCTTATTTTTGGCAATAGAAACTTTTTCAGTGAACTACAAAGTTACTAAAGATGGATTCTACTTGCATTTTCATAAAAATGCCTAGAACGAAAAGGGCATAAACAAGATTTTTTCATTAACTTTTCACATAGCATCTGACCCAAAGCTTATCTCATCAGATGCTTCAATTTAAATCTCTTCCTAATAGACGGCTGGGATAATCTTTTGAAAATACACAATAGCCCACAAACTAATAGTGCCCTGGATAACTTCTCTGGTTTCTTTTTGATGAACTGAGAAATTAAAAGTCATGGTCCAGCTTGAATTTCTATGGCTACCTTTGTACTTGGTTAAATGGCCCCCAAATTCATGTCTACTTGGAACTTCAGAATGTGAATGTTGAATGTTGAACATCTGTGAATGTCGCAGATGAAATTAGCTAAAAGTTGAGGTGGTAATACCCTTTTGGGATGGGCCCCAAGCCCAACAGGACTAATGTCTTTAATTTATTAATTAATTTATTTATTTTTAAGATGGAATCTCTTGTGATGTGTTGTCATCATAGTTTATAGCAACTTTAATTCCTGGGCTCGAGTGATTCTCCTACCTCAGCCTCCCGAGTACCTAGAACTATAGAAATGTGCCATCACCTCCAGATAACTTTTGTATGTTTTGCAGAGATGGAGGTCTCACTCTTGCTCAGTCTGGTCTTGAATTCCTGGCCCCAAGCAAGTCTCTTGCCTTGGCCTCCCAAAGTGCTAGGATTATAGACCTAAGTCACTGCACATGACCTGGACTGCTATCTTTAGAAGGAGGTCATGTGGAGACACATAGACACAGGAAAGAATGCCATTTTCCAACAGAGGTAGAGAGATTAGATTGTGCAAGGAATGCCAAGGATTGCTAGAAACCACTAGATACTGAGAAGGGACAGAGAAAGACAGTTCCCTTGAGCCTTCAGAGGAAATGAACCCCTGCTGACACCTTGATTTTGGACTTCCAGCCTGCAGAACCGTGAGAAAATAAGTGTTGGATTAAGCCACCAGGCTATGGTGCTCTGTTACAGCAGCCCAGGAAGTGAATACAGCATGATTTTGTATTCCTTAGTGAGTTAGGCTGCCTTTATTTTGAGGGCTTTTCCCAGGCTGTTCCTTAGTGGTTGGAATGTGCACGAGGGCTCAGTGACATGCAGTGCTCAATCTGTGCTCTGGGTGAGACCTGGCATTCATCTTTCAGGGGCACCTAGTAAAGACACCTATTTCCATTCTGGAGATATACTTGGCTTCATCTTTACAATGCCTAAATGTTTCCATCCCAGAAGCTTCATGATCCTTATGTTTCTAAGATGAAGGATGAGGGCAAATATAGTTTCCTATACTACATTAGCTGTGGGAGCCTCTTGCACCAAAATCTCTGGCCAAGCATGGGTTGTGGGAGATGTCAGGCAATTCTTTATAGGCCCATGACACCTGTGCCAGAAAATTTCAGATTAACATGTGGATGCCAAAACCCATGAACTCCAGTACGCTTCTATAAATTTTCTTAATGTATAAAGTGTGTTTCTGAGGCAACCAGGGAGGCATCTTTTCAATTCACTGCCTGGTTTGTTGTCGTGGAGAAAAAAATAAACATTGAGGTACTAGAATCTCTTAGGATTGGTGGAGTGCAGTTTTAGAACTGACTTCTATTTCTAGAATATTTTCTAGTTCCCTTCACCTTCTTGCGAACTTCTCTATTCATTTGAGTGTGGACTTAGTTAGCAACTCCTAGAGAAATTCATCTCTAGTACAATCTGGTGAAAGCTTAGATGAAGTGATCTGAGGTTCAGAATAAGTTTGGCATTCCTTATGTATGTCGTAAAAAGTACGGAACTATTTTTTATTTAAAGCACTAAGGCTGGCCAAGTGTATGTTTTTTCAACAGAATCTTCTCCGTCTGTGCATTCTTAAAAGGACAATGACATCACATCATACCCATTAGGATAGCTATTAGAAACAAAAACCCAAAACAAATTTTAAAAAAATGAGTATTTTCAAGGATGTGAAGAAACTGGAGCCCTTGTGCAATAATGGTGAGAATGTGCAATATGTTAGCCACTGTTAAAAACAGTATGGCAGTTTTTCAAAAAATTCTAGATAGGAATTACCATATGATAGAACAATTCCACTTCTGGGTAAATACCCAAAGGAATTGAAAGCAGGAACTCAAAGAGACATCTGTACACCACATACTTAGCAGTATTGTTGGTAATAGTCAAAAGCCACAGCAGCTTAAGTACCCATGGGAGGAATACAGGAGCAAAGGGTGGGTATATACATACAATGGAGTATTGCCCAGTCCCAAAAATAAGGGCATTGTGATAAATGCTTAACTTACATAAACTTTGAGGACATTATGCTAGGTGGAATAAGCCAGTCACAAAAGGTGAATTATGATTCCTCTTAAGAAGAGGTGCCTAGAATGGTCAAATTTATAGAGAAAGAAAGTTGTGGAGAGCGGGCTGTGAGATAGCAGGGTCCCCACAATCTGGGGAACATTCAGGGAATTAACCCCCAACTTCTACTCTGTTCCAAAAACAGCCATATTCCTTTCTTCATGCTCCTTCTGCCAGAAGTCACATAGCTCTTTCTTTGTCTAGGTAACTATGCAGAGATCCTTGTAATCTTTCCCTTCTTACTTCTTGTCATATGTTAACAAAGTTGAGTAGAAACCATTAACAAGATGGTTTGTCTTTATTAAAGTCATTTACATCTTCCAATTGTACTGTAAGACCAAAATTATGTCTTTTGTTTATGCTATTTCCCCATATCTATGCTACTTCTCCCTGGACAACCCTGTACAGATACTATAAAATAAAGCTGATTTTGTGCTTTGGTGCTGATCAGCTCAGTCAGACCTCCTGGTCCCATCTTTTGTTTCTGTGTCTTCTCTTGTGCTGTATTTTCCTCATTCCCCACCAATTCCACTCTGGTTCGCTCCCCTTCACCACTCTGGTTTGTGACAAAAAGTAGCTTAGAGATTTCCAAGGGCTGAGGGGAGGGAGGATAGGAAGTTACTTAATAGTTACATCATGGTGCCTAATTTCAGTTTGGGAAGATGGTGGTAATGGCTGTACAACAATATGAATGTACTTAACTCCACTGAAATGTACACTTACTAAAATGGTGAATGTTATGTTATGCATGTTTAATCCCATTTAAGACAATTAAAAAAAATCACACAAAAGACAATAATGATGAATAAAGTGTCACCAAAATTTCAAACCCTTCTACTGACTCAGAACATTTGAAGAGAGGTACCTGTAAATGTCTACCCTTAGTATCTATCTCGATTGGATTCCCTGCCTATTTGCAGCATGACAAATAAGGATAATATAATCAATTGATTAATAAAATGTATCCGATAGAAAGAGACACTGAATTGTCTTTGATGAGGTTATTTTACAGATAGGCATTGCAGAAATTATTGCTAGGATTAAATTAACAAAAAGCACACCAGGTAGAGTCCCATGATTTCTAAATCAGCTCTTCCTCTCCTGTCTTGCATATTCATAGACTCATTAAGTGTTCTTCCACTTGTTGGTAATATCCTAGCTCTGACACCCTATCATTAGATTGCTCAAGAAGAAAAGTTTAATAACACTGAATTTGAAGTTTAAGTTTCTTGATTTTCCACATGAAATAATTTCTTGAGTTATTTAAATATAAGCTAAGACATTCTAGGGAATTATTTGAAATAAATATTGGGAAAGAGAATTCATTTAAATTGAGTTAATCCTCCCAGAAATGGATAGCAACAAGATACTTAATCACTCACTATCCAGTTAAATCACATTTGAAACTGCTGGAAATTGAGCCTAGACAACTTCCTTAATTTAGAAGACAGTGTAACACTTAAGACCTTAATCCTTTTATGATAGATATTGGACTTAGGTCTTTGGCACAGTTTTCGTGATAAAACCCTTGCTCTTATTAAGATGTTTTATACATTAGTCAGTACAAGTCATTTGTAAATCAACTAAATGCACTAAAACAGTCTTCTTGAAGAAGCAAGAATATTGACACTTTTAAATCTGAAATGGTCATTTATTATATAAAAACCTATTTTCTAAGACTGATTAAAACCTTTAAAAAATAGAAGTGGATCCTTCATGATGCAAGATCAGAGATGCTCTGAGTCTAGAATTTCTGTATATTTGTTTCAAGTGCTAACAAAAAGATGAAAGAGATAAGAATACGAGGTGGGATAATCAGATTAACCACATGGCTTGGTTACTTTTACTAAATGGAATAAAAATAGTAAATTTTAATCTCATGTATGCCAAATGGAATAAAAATAGTAAATTTTAATCTCATGTATGCCATGTAAAAGTTATAATGCATTCTCTATAAAACGCTCAAAAAACTAAATTAAAAACATATGTCTTATCTCTGTTATAGTAAGTAATAACCTCAGTTGTGAAATAAAGCCCATAAACAGATTTCACATTAAATTCTTCATTGCAAGAAACTGAACATCATAGAAATAATACAATTTATTGTATGATTTGTCATCAAAAATGCTACAGTAAAGCTTATATACACTCGCATGACTTATTAAATCTTTATTGCAAAGTAAACAACTTAGAGAATTAAAATCTCTATGTGGAAGGAGTACAGTAATTTATTGCATCATGTTATACCCATGTAAGCAAAACAAAAGTTACCCCTACCTACCTGTAGTTTCTAATGAATTTTAGGAAAGAAAAAAAGGAAAAACTACTTATTTCTAAGGATCAATGAGGCAAACATAACAGTAAATATGATTTTATTACCTTGGAAGATATCTTTAGAGAAAATATAAGCAAAGCTACATTTTAAGAATATGTATATTGGAGCATTTAACTGAATAACACAAGTGTTTTTCTAGAAACAGCAGGATTTGCAATGGTATTTTGAGGAGTTTCTGGGTGTTGAGTCCTGTGATATTGGGATATGATTAAAAATAATCATTTGGTTTTTGACTGCCCCTTGCTCCCGGTACCCAGCTCCAGAAACCCTTGGAAACTCCGGAGTGATGAAGAAGTATCTTTTGCATGCTCACAACATGCCTGGTGGTTGGGGTATCCTAAATAGCTCCAGGATTGAGGCTGGTCACCAGGAAGACCAACGTATGATTGGAGGGTAGGGGACTTTAGCCCCATAACCCCCAACCTGTGAGGAGGAGAAAGGGCAAAATAAGTATTTCCCTGAGTTTTATGCATCTTCCTAGAAAATCATTGGAACCTGGGAAGGAGGTCCTGGCAACCTCTGATTTACAGCCATAATCCATTGGTTGGAAGAACAGCCGAACAAGCTGGGACTTGCAACTGGTATCTGAAGTGAAGGGCAGCCTTCTAGTACTGAGCCTTTAATTTGTGGGATCTGATGTTATTTCCAGGTAGATCGTGTCAGAACTGAATTGATTTAGACGCCACTCAGCTGGTGTCCCCTGCAAACATGTTTGATGTGTATGAACATATCTGATGTCAGAACTGTTGTGTTGAGGGGTGATCTTACAATAGGGAAAACACTTTTATTTTTCCTATCTCTTACAATGACATATTGACTTTTGTGTGCAGCAACTGATCAATCTTTAGGAACACATGACTATGCATTGTTTTTTCTGTGTTAATTCATGTTTAATTTATGAAACTTTGGATACACAAGAGTAAACTTAAGCAATAGTTATTTTCCTTGGAACACGATTAATGACATTTTCCAAATAATTTCTACTCCAAATGAAAGGAGTTTTATTATTTTTGGTTTGATTTTAAAGTATAATATGCTTATCAAAGTCAGGCCAACTCAGAGGAGTATGAAGAAAAAAGTGACATTCATTTATGTCTTTAAATCAAAGTTCACCACTGTTAACATGTTGGGTCATATTTTAGCAAACTTATTTCTATGTATAATTGTACAATCATATACGTGCATGTACATGTACTAATATTTAACATTAAAACAATGATAGAACTATACTATAGCTAGGGCCATGTAACTCTTATTTTTTATTTTTCTAGTTTGGAGGTTGTTCATACTAAGAAAATATCTTTGTCAGTTTTGCTTTTGGCTGCTTTATGTCACATTTTACTGAGATATGATTATGTAGCCGTATACTGTGTATGCTACATTATTATTAAGGTTGAACTATTTACTATATATTGTATATTATGCTATATTTTTATGATATGTAATTACTTAATAATGGTTTGTTTAAGTAATAGTCCAATGATACTTTGTTTTCCTTACTTGATTAAAAATATAATTATGGAAGAATTTTCTAATCTGTATCTTAAAGAAATTGAATGATTGAGCAAATGAAAAAGCAAGAACATACACACAATGATTTAGAGAATAGAATCAACAAGCTTGATCTTTGATACTTACGCACACGTGAACTTATATTTATGATGTTATTCCCTACAAATGACATATATTCCTCAAATTGTTGCTCATCAAACAATTAGAAAAGAAGTTACATATTTGCCCATAAAGAAAGCTCCCCAAAGTGAAAATTGTATAAAAAATATATTTTGTTCATATACCCATCATTAAAAAATAATCTAAAGTGGTTTACTAACCCCTAGATCAAAGAATAATTAAAGACACAAATCGTGCTCTATCCAAACTCAGCAGCTTCATATCAAAACAACGACAAAAAAAGCTCTTCTTAGAGGGAAATACATAGTATATAAAATGTTTTTCTCATTTAAGAAAGAGTTATATACTTATACCATTCCAAATTAATACTTGTGTCATTTTTCCAGGGCTAACAAAACGAAACTTTAACTTCTCAGATTCAACACTGCACGGCTGCATACATCATGCTCCGAACTTGGCATTGGCTGTCTTTTGCCTCTCCCCTTCTCTGTTAATTCATTTTAGTTTCCCCTTCCTGCCCCAGTCGGTACCATTGAAATGGACTTGCAACACTATTATTTCATTTCTAAGCGCCACACACTATGATTCTTCTGGGTCAATTTCTCCAGAGAATCAGCCTTCATTTCTATGAATGATTGCTAGTTACCCACAAGAGGAGTGGTTCTTTCTGCGAATCTTGGTTCTATTTTCTTACACAGACTTCCCTCTTGTTCGTGACATTTGGTCCAAACATCCTCGGGCTTTTTTTTCTCTTGTATTCTCTGAGATTTATGACACAGTTGATCACCATTTTAACTGCTTTTGTGCAATTATGCTTTCTAAAAATTACTTTTCTACTTTTATAATGGGGATTGGGAAGGGAATAAAACAATGCAAAACAAATCTAAAAAGTATGTGAAAATCCTAGGAAGATGATATTTTGATTATCCGTCCTAAGTTATGGTTGATAAAACTGAAGCTTTGTGGAGGTAAATACCTTTAGTACTTAAGTACCTGAAGTTAAGTATAAATCTGTACTTTCTGCATTGAGTGAAGTTAGCATTCAAAGCCAAAAAGTTTGACTCTATAGAAACTTTGGTTATGATAATCCTTCTCTGGTGTAGATCTCATTTCTTGGCTAAGTAAGTCACTTGGGCTGCAACCAGTTTCCTCATTTGTAAGCTGCTGGTGTCTAAGTTTCTTCTAGTTTTAAAATTAAGGCACAGGATGAAAAACTATGTCAACTACCTTGTCAATTACCAAGAGAAACTGGCTTGGGGGGTTTTACACCCAGTGTCCTCAGATAATGCAGAATTGCCAGGATGAGCCCAAGCTGGTTATGAAATGCCATCTATTGCTTCACTGTCTGAAGTTTTCTTTGGTTACTTTTCATGTCCTTTGGAAAAGTAATGTGATAAGAACAAAAGAATATACACCTGGGAGAGTGGAAATCAAAAGGAACCATATACATTTTCTGCATTCAGTGTCACAATGTTTCTATACGAGCCTTGATGAGCAGCTTTCCCAACCTTTTCTATTTCTGAATCCCTCAGATAGCTGACTGTCTTTTACTGGTCAAGATCTGTTTTGCACAGCACATTTTGCTAACATAAAAGGCTTGTGTTTGGGGGGAAATGATTACAGGTACCAAATAGTGACAGTGAAGAGCTTGTTTATGCAGTGGCTATTACAGAGGGTCTAAGAGAAGTATTTTACAAGTTTGCATTTTGTTGTTTATATGAAATGTTGCCATGCCATGCAGCAATGTGTGAAAAATTATGAAAGTGACAATATTTCATGTAAGAGAACTTCTGATTCTCAGATAATTCCCTTAGGGGGAAAAATACAGAAAATAATGAAGGGAAAGGGAAGGTAAAAGAAAATGAAATCAATGAAGTTTTTTTCTCTTTCCTTGATACTTAGATTGCAAATACTACACAACATTGTCATGTTATTTATACCTTATGTATCACCTTCCATTTATATTTGACCTAAGTTTGTAATTGTCTCTCCTGTGTGCTTAATGATGATTTCTGCTAATATCTTGATCATCTGCAGGAGAGAAAATGATTAAAATAATGGTAATCAGTGATGAGCATATACTTTTCCTTTAATAATTAAAACAAGCCATGGAGTTGAACAGAGGAAAACTTTGTATCTGATTCAGAATGGAAGATTAATATAGAATATTGAAAAATAATTTTGGGAAGAGTGAATGGTAAGGAATTTGGGGCCAAGTGAGAGAGAGGACACAGGAGATAGAAAAATGGAGATCACCATTAACTTTATTAGCTGACTCGGGACATACAGCCAAATTCACCTGTTATTACTTTCTCTTTAAAGCAGGCAGGTTGATCTACCCAGACACAGGCAGCCCTGGAAAACTGCCAGCTTCTATTATCGGAGCAGAGCCTTTCCTAATGACCTGACTGCATAGCTGGAGAGGGGGCAGAGTATACGCACCCTACTTCAGCGACATTCTTCAAAGAGGGATCCAAGGAAGAGCAGAGCAAATAAGCTCAATTGTTCTCCAAAACCCACCCATCCCTTGGGGCTCATCTTCTCCCATGAGAAGTATTGGACAAACGCATCAAATGGCCAGGACAGGACATTCTCACTAATGTTTTTCTACCTGGAGTTCCTAGTCCATGGAAATGGAAGCTAGCCTCAAAATAATGTTACAAAGAGGGCATTTCCTATCTAAATAGCAATATGTTTGGAGAACAGAATATTGAGCTTCATGCCACTTGTAACCTCAAAATCAACTAAATGAATTTATGTTGATAAAAACTGTAGAAATCCCCAGAATTGGATGCACACAAAATGGAGCAACAGTCTCATCTAGAGTGTAGAGTTTCATCATCCAGGAAATAAATGCACTGAATCCCCACAGTAACAACTTGTATGGTCTTTGCTGCTTAGTGAAGGATACAGGGTAGAAAGTCAAAGCCACTGCCAGAAAATAAGGACCACAAGTGTTTAGGGCAAATGGCTTTCATCATCTAATATTTGAAATGCCAATCATTTAGATTTATGCTTCAAAATGGATTTGTAAAGTCAATAGATGCTGAATAAAAAATAAGAAAAAGAAGGTGGTGCTGCTGTTTTATATTTCATTTACATATTTGTTTTCCTTTAATAACTATAGGAGGTTTGGAAACTATGCAAGAAATGGTACTGAAATATAAGCCATTCAAGAAGGTCTGGTTTGGAGGAGTAAATATTGCTATTGAAAAGTGATAACCATGGCTCGGCGCCTGTGGCTCAGCGGGCTAAGGCGCCAGCCACATACACCTGAGCTGGTGGGTTCGAATCCAGCCTGGGCCCACCAAACAACAATGACGGCTGCAACCAAAAAATGGCCGGGCGTTGTGGCTGGCTCCTGTAGTCCCAGCTACTTGGAAGGCAGAGGCAAGAGATTTGCTTGAGCTCAGGAATTGGAGGTTGCTGTGAGCTGTGATGCCACAGTACTCTATCCAGGGTGACAGCTTGAGGCTCTGTCTCAAAATAAATAAATAAATAAATAAAAGTGATAACCGTAATTAATCTAATGTATTGCATGTTTAATAAGTTGCTAAATGTGGCAAAAAATAACTTGAGTGACATTTATTCGGCACTTACATTATGTCAGAGTGCAGTGAACTGCATGGAATTGTGCACAGATCATCCCGAAGAGATAACACCACAAGGGTCTTCGTTTTATGGATGGAGAAGCTCAGGTTTAGAAAAGTGAAGTCACTCTTCCACATTCTCAAGACTAACGAGCGGCTGCATTGCAATCGAGAACAGTCCTATTTCTTACAGTGCTCCAAACCAACTCACGTGTAATTCAGTAATAACTTTTGTAAATAGTACACATATTGTAGGCCATGATCAGTAACTGCTGCATAGAAGATGTTAGCATTGAAAAGCCAGGGAGATTTAAAAAATGAATAATTCCAGCAAGTTTATACATACCAGCTAATAATAACATCAATGGCAACTAGTTTTACTTAATTGCTTATGCATTTATTTTCTAAAAAGAAGAACATCCTCCATTCTGGTGGTTCAAGATTTGTAAATAAGGAAGAGGAGTGAAAGGCACTCTGTCAGATTGAAGAAGTAACAAATAACTATTCAAATAACCGAATGAGAAGGGAGAAATACTACAGTCAGGTCATTGGACTTCTCTACCTAGTTACTGATTGTCCAAAGACTGGGTTTTTCTTTTCTTTTCACTCTTTTTAATTGATATTTCAATTGGTCGTTCAGGCAAGTCTAGATTACTTCTTGGACTGGATAACATTTTTCAGTAAACTATTTTTTGAGATAATGTAGAGGGGGTGTTTATAAGGTCATACAGACCTGGGTTTGATTCCTGCTGTTGGTCTTGGAGCTAATTATGATACCCATTTTTCTATCAGGTGTGGGAGCCAGAATAATGGCTCCCCAAAGATGTTTATATCCTACTCCCCACAGCCTATGCCTATCTTAGGTTACATAGCAGAGGGAAATTAAGGTTGCAGATGGAATTGAGATTGCTACTCACCTGACCTGGAACAGGGGAGAGCATCTTGGACCAACTGGGCAGACCCAAGAAAATCACAGGATCCTTAGAAGAGTTCGAGGAAGACGTGACTGTGGAAAACCAGAGAGATAGTAGCTTGAAAAGCTCTTCCCCACTGGCCTTGAGGATGGAGGAAGGATCATGAGCTAAAGGTGGTAGGAAATCTCTAGAAACTGCAAAGAGCAAAAAAGGAGAAACACAGCTTGGCTGACACTTTGATGTTAGCTTTGTAAGTCTCATTTTGGACTCTTGGCCTCAAGAACTGCAAGATGATAAATGTACATTGTTTTAAGCCACTCATTTTTTGGTAAGTTTTTAGAGCTGCAATAGGAAACTCATACATCTGCTAACTAGGGATATAAAGAGTATGGTTGTTTGAGGTGATTAAAAGACATGATGTATGTAAAATGCTTAGTCCAATGCCTTGCACGACTAAATGATGTCTGTTATTAATCGAATTATTTTTGTAGCCAATAGTACATTATTACTACTGAAACACTGATAAAAAGCAACCAAAATATATAGACATTCTGCTAATAGCAATAAGAATGCTTGGATCCACTGGTATGCATTATTCCAGGAATGATTGAAAACCTTAACATTTATAGTAGGCAGGATATAAACTGTGATAAGTATTAACATTTAGAGAAAACAGAAACCACGGGAGAATCCCAGTATTCTTTTTATCCTACTGAGCACTTTAATGAATATATTTAAATACTTGGAATAAATCTCTGTGTTTATTTCAACAAAAGCTGATAGCATCAAAATTCCTAAGGGTGTAAGATACTTAGAATTTCCATTTTCATGAATAGCCTCACTTTGGACACAACTGAATATATCTAATCTTCATAGGTTGAATTTTGATAGAAATCATTTTAGATGGCAACATTTCCCCTAGTCCCAAAGATGAGTGAAATCAATTTTAACAAATAATTTTATTTCAAATGACTTAAACTGTCCACAGTTGCAAAAGTGATTATTCCATGCTACTGATGAGGTTTTCCATCGCTTTTAAGTAAAACAATTTAAATGGTACTTATCCTATTCCTGTACACAAAAGAATATTAATATACTCAGATTCCATGTTCTAGTGGAATCTTGATCCTTCTGCCTGTTTTCTATGATGCATGAATCAAACTTTTAAGCTTTAAACAGTGATTTTTCAGAAACAGGGATGATTTTTGAACATTAAACGTATATGTTAAATTTCTTTAGTGACCCCTGTCCTTAGAAACACATTGTTATTACCCCGATACTGGGTAAAAAATCCTCTATTGCTTTTCTCCATTCAAAACCACAAGAGTGAAGCACTGCCATGGTCAGCCCATGACAGAGGTGACCTTGCATGAGTAACATAGTTAATGTCTTCCTCATGCTAAGCACAGGATAGAGTTCATGGTCAGTTTGCTACTTCGCAGGGACTTTCTTTAGTTAATAGGCAAAAAAACCCTTATGGACTCAAATTAGGTTAACCTTCCATGACTCATTCTTTTATCCATGAGTATTTGTATGAAGTATATTCATATATAAAAGATAATTAGTAATTAGGGGCTAGATAAACATAAGGAAGGAACAGTCAGTAACTTTACCCATGGATAAAGTATGGTAAGAGTCGGGATTAGATTAATGCATGAAATTTGTGCTGGAACAAGACGAAAAACAATTATGGAGTTAGGGTACTATTTGTAGGTCATGAGAAACCTCAATGTACACTAGACGGTCTCAAAAGTTTTGTGTTTATGGTACATTTTCAGATAGTCAAGTTATTGGCAGTTCCAAGTGAAGAGAGTAAAAGACTCACGCAAGACTCTGTAACTTCATTCATAAATACTATTACCATTAGAGTGTAGCAGTGGTTCAGAGAGTCTGCATGGGTGGCCATAGTTTCTGGACTATCTTTGGTATTCCCTCAGTTATTATTGCCTTCTATTTACAGCCTTCTATTTACAGTTCATTGCTTCCTACAACCTGTGTGATCACGTTCTCCATTCAATGTAAAACATTTAAACAATCTCTTCTTGATTCAAAGAGATATTACTCCATCTTTACATGAATCGCACAGGATTTGCAGTTTTTCTCTGTGTGTTTTCATCACTTTACTTTCTTTTTCCTAGTCTGAGTCCTCTGCTTGTGTATTTTCTCTTTCAATGTCAGTCATCTTATTCACGTGTCTGGCAGTCCTTGTTTGTCTGCTTCAATAAAGACAAGGCACTTGAAAGTTCTTTGGGAACTCCGTGCAGGGAATTTAGATTCGCTCATTTTGGACATTGGCAAAAGAAGGTCTGGCTGAGCCATTCTGTGGACAGCTTTCTCTGTGTGTGTTTGGGGCTGACCAGACTCCCAGGAGTCTGCAGCTGCTTCACAGTCCTCCAGGAATCCAGGCTGATTCCTGAACACCCATGAGTACACAGAGTGCATCAATATACTATAGACCTCCAGAGTTATGTTTGGAACAGGAGTAAGAAACTTGTGCTGAAAACTCCTGAATATTTTTGAGAATTTGTGGCACAATCAGAGGGTCTCTTGTCCCCACAGATAACTCTTCCCTCTCTCCCTCCCAGAACAGAACTATTGATAATCCTGCTTCTCATATTCAAATTCTTTAATTGATTAGTAAATTTTTGCCATCATCTCCTTTCCCATTTTTATTTCAGGATTCTTTACTTTAGGACATAGTGACAATGAAAGGAAACCAACTCCCAGTCACTTAGTGCATTTTTCTGTGGAAGGAATAGAAATAAAAATAAATATGTATTTCAACTCTTTTATTCTTAAAAAAAAAGACCTGGAGTCTTTTCCAGGTTTCTACATTAGGTATTGATTTTACCGGTGGTGCAAGAATGAGAATTTCCACATGTGGAACAGCACAGGTTAAGGGTCCTGTACCATCATAAATGTCACTTTCTATTCATAGCTGAAGAATTATTTATGCAGAAAACTCAGTTCTGTCTTTTCTGTTGACTAGGAGATGCCTGGTTTCAATTCCCAGACTTACATAGGAAGTGCTCTTGTGAGGGAGGAAACCCCTGTATTCCCAGCTTTTGGATATTTCATAAACAGTTTTTGAACTTTAATCTGTATTTACCTATTGTGAAAAAACCCAATAGCATTTATCAGTTGTTTTATCATGTATCAATTGTTCATGTTTTTGTAGGGGTGGAGGCTTTTCATGGCAGCTCAATTCTCCGTCTTGATTACAGATGTCTTACTGTTAAAATACATGAAAAATAGACACATTTCTAATGCCACTGCAAGTTTTTGGCAGACAATAACTTAGGAATGAGGCGAACTCGTCGACGTGACTAGATGACACTTGCATTTATATTTTCACCTTACACTTATAGTAGTCTGTGTCTGTTGCTGATGGTTGCAGAGACAGGCGTGGCGGTGTGAACTCGCTGTGCCCTTTCGTCTGCCAGATGTGGCACTTTTCTACTTTGCTAATATCATTCATGCCATTCTCTGCTTTGCATCTTGGGTTGTCTGCTTTTCATCCTAAGATTATCTTTCCAATCAGTAATTTTAAGCATCTTTACTCTTTTATCACTAACAAATGTTTTCGTCGTTGGTTTCTAAATTAGCTCCAACATTTCTATTGCTCTGTTCATCAGCTGAGGAAACCAGAGACTAGGATGAAAAAGAGGAGGAAGGAGTGCTTTTCACATCCTTGCATTTCCCTAGAAGTCCCTTAAAGATGTTGTTTTTATTGATAGATTAAAATGTCCGGCCAACTATGTTCGTGCCTTTCTTCGTTACTGGCTTTGATGTTTCACAGTTACATTTGCGTAAGGAATTGTCTGTTAAAATCCTGCAAAGGGCTTTCGCTGGGAAAATTTAGATGGTTTGATAAAAGGCTGACTCACAGCCCGTAGGAATCACATGTGTGCTCCCAGTTCATCCCATTTCTGAGAAGGAAGTATGAGTAGAGAAAAGAGGGGGAAATCAATGTCAAGTGAGGAACGAGAGATAGTGAATGATGCTTATTGGTCCGCCAAAGTGACAAACGGGCCTGTTTCTTTGGTTAATAAAAATACATAACCGACTGGTCCCTCCCTGGTTCTGTTGCCTCATGACACCCCCCTCTGTTTCTGACGTGGAGGGCAGAAATGCACATTGCGTATCACGCTGAGTTTTTCTTTTAAACCACATTATAGCTCTTTTCTTATTCCTGATTATTATAAAAAGAAAATGATTACATATATGTCCTCTAGGAAAAAAAGGTAATGTGGAATTATATGCAGTTAATAATGCAATATCACAAGACAGCATATAGTTATACACAGCTTTTCTTCATTGACTCTAAGAGGCCGTCCCTGGAGGGTGCACCGTTATTTTATCTGTGCTGGATACAGGTAGACGCCCTTGTCTCCCAGCTTCAGACCCAGCCTTTCAAGCTCCACTGTGTCCTGTTGGTGCTGGACACTGAGCCCATATTTCTCCTTTAGCAGCTGTGTTGGGAGCTCTGAGCAGAAATTGCTGCAGGGAGACAGGAAGGCGGAGGAGAAAGAAGAACTTTCCCTCCTGTTTTTTTCTGCTCCTCTCCGTGTCACCAAATCCCTTGTCACATCAATGTGTTGAGAGACTGTTTATTCCTGGTCCTTGGTTTGTCTTTTTATTTTCTAAACAGTGCATGCTTTATTGCAATGTTCATTTTCATTGTTGACAAAGTCCAATCTATCCAGTCCTCCTCTGTCTTTGCTGCTTTGTCTCCTGCCCAAGCAATGTCAGCCTGTCCAAGTCCTGGCGACGGTCTTCCATGTCCTTTAGAAAGCTTTGTGGCTCTGAGTCTTACATCTCAAAATAATCCTTGTATCGAAAGGTAGAAGTTGAGGCTTTTACAAATCGTAACTATCTATGTTTCAGAACCATTTGTTAGTAGACATTTTTCTTTCCCACTGAATCGACTGATCATGTTTGTTGAAAGTCCATTGACCAGACACGCTTGGGACATTTCTGTATTTCTGGAATCTTAATTCTCTTCCAATTTATCTGCCTCTCCTTGTGCACATACCACTCGTAGAAAGGAAGGGTTTAAGGCCTTCACATTCATTCTTTTTTTTCTTGTTTTCCTTCTCCTGTTCCTTCCCATTCTCTTTCTCCATCTCTTCGTCATTCCCTTGCTTGTTCTCTTTCTTCTCCTCTCCTTTTCCTTCAAAATTTGTAGTGTATTTGAGCCCTATGCTGGCCAATGGGTAGCCATCTGCCCAGTGTGGCTATGAGCACTTGAAATACAACAAATTAAGATGTGATGTAAATATAAAGAAAAGTGTAAAATATTTCATTAATAATTTTATAATAAGGAATACTTGTTAATTCGAAATGCTATTTTGAATATTGGGTTACATACAATGTATTTTTAAAATTAATTACATGGTTTAGTTTTATAACGTGGCTTCCAGAAAAGTTAAATTTTTATATCACTCCTAGTATATTTCTATTGGATAATGCTGTTTGTTGATCCTTTTGAATATTTCTACATAAATTTCAGATTTACTTGTCTGTATTTTTTTTTTTTTGAGACAGAGCCTCAAGCTGTCACCCTGGATAGGGTGCCGTGGCATCACAGCTCACAGCATCCTTCAATTCCTGGGCTCAAGCGAGTCTCTTGCCTTCGCCTCTCAAGTAGCTGGGACTACAGGCAACCGCCACAAAGCCAGGCCATTTTTTGGTTGCAGCCGTCATTGTTGTTTGGCGGGCCTGGGCTGGATTAGAACCCGCGAGCTCAGGTGTACGTGGCTGGTGCCTTAGCCGGTTGAGCCACAGGCACCGAGCCTACTTGTCTGTATTTTTTTCAGAATATCTTGCTAAAATGTGATAGGACTTGCAGTGTGTTCATACGGTCTGACAATTAAATTCATGAACTTGCCACCATGTACTTACATTGACAGCACTGTACAAACAACTTGGTAAAGTTTCCTAACTTGGATATGTTGGTGTTTCATGGTTGTGTTCTCACTGACATGTGGCAGTGTCTTGCTGAGTAGCGTTCATTATGGTTGCGTGTTTTTGTGTGCTGTCATGATAATGTAGGAACTTGAATTATAGCAACAAACAGACATTCATAAGTTTCTAGGTACACTTGGAACAACAGTGGCGGTGAAGTCAGGGACATGTTATTCCAAGTTTGTGGGGACAATGCCATAAAGAAAATGGCAGTGTACAAATGGATTAAACATATTTTGGAAGGGAAACAAAATGTCTCTGATGAAGAGAGTGTAGAGTGGCCAGTAACAAGCAGAACTGATGACAAGATTGCAAAAATTCATTGAATTGTGCATCAAAATTGTTGGCTGACTGTGAGAGGCACAGGAGACCAAGTAAACACCAATAGAGAAACAGGAAAATCTTTTTTTTATTGTTTGGGATCTATTGAGGGTATAAAGGTATCTACCTCAGTCTTGATTGCATTTGTTAGGTAAAGTCCCTCTTCTAATTGTGTCCCACCACTAAGAGGTCTGCCATACACCATGACCCCACACTCTTCCTCCCCTCTCTCTGCTCCCTCATTCCCCTATTCCCTCCCCTTGTGTTACCTCATCTGCTTCCTTCATATTAGAATTGAGTACATTGGGTTCTTGCTTCTCCATTCTTGTGATGCCTTACTAAGAAGAATGTGCTCCACCTCCATCCAGGTTAATACAAAATATGTAAAGTTTCCTCTTTTTTAATGGCTACATAGTATTCTCTGGTATATATACACAGTTTGTGAAGCCATTTAATGGCTTAATAGTATTCCGTGTTATACATATACCACAGCTTGTGAATCCATTCCTGGGGAGCCATATATCACTGGGAACGAGACATGTATAGAACCTACTCTAAAGAAGACAGATGAATGGCAAACAAACATATAAAAACTGCTCATTGTCCCTAACCATCAGAGAAATGCAAATCAAAACCACCCTGAGATATCACCTAACACCGGTGAGAATGGCCCACATCACAAATTCTCAAAGCTGCAAATGCTGGCCTGGGTGTAGAGAGAAAGGAACACTTTTATAGTTAGGAAAATCTTAACTGAAACCCTTAGCATGAGAAAGATGTGGCTATTGCATCACAGCAATGCACCTGTTCTTATAGCACTGTCTATAAGGGAATTTTTAGCTAACAAACAAATAACTGTATTAACACCCTCCTTACTCACCTGATATGGCTCCCAGTGACTTTATTCTTTACCTGAAGATAAAGAAAATATGGAAAGGAAGACATTTTGATGACATTCAAGACATCAAGGGTAATAGGATGACAGTTCTAACAGCCATTCCAGCAAGAGTTCCAAAATTGCTTTGTAGGGTGGATTAGGCACTGGCATCAGAGCATAGATTCCCAGTGGGGGAACTTCACAGTGATGCTGAGCAATGAGGTATGTAGCACTTTTTCAAGGGTGAGTTCATGAATGTAATTGTCAGATCCCTATGTCCATTTGGGGAGAATGAATGTCTTAGCAATATTGAGCCCTTCAATCTATAAATGTATTTTACCTCTTCATCTGGTTAAGTTTTTAATTCTAACAATTATTTGTAGTTTTCAGTGTAGAGGCCCATGCTATCTTTTTCGTTTTCAAAGATATATTACTAGGTATTTAACGTGTGTCAAACATGATAAATGGTATTGTTTTTAAATAACATCTGCAATTTTTCACTTCTGATATAACTTTACTAAATTTACTTATTACTTCTACTAGTTTTCCCATAGGTTCCTTTCTATGTTTTATGATTGCAATAATGTTTTCATCAAATAAAGGCAATTTTCACTTCACTTTATTCTATTCTTTATGCTTTTTATTTTTTCTTACATTATTATAAAAGCTATGACATATATTACTACAATTCTAAGGGGAATTGATTCAGTCTTTTCTCCAAAAGTAGAGGGGTCCAAGGATATTTTGTAGGTATTTTTTAGATGGCCCTTATATGATTGATGATGCACCATTTTATTACTAGTTTTCTAAGAGTTTCTATTATGCATGGAAGATGAATTTTATCAAATATTTTTCCTGCAGCTTTTGATATTATCATATACCTTTCTCTTTTGTTAATGTATAGTGTATTATATTTATTGACTTTTAATTATTAAGACAGACTTACATTCATGGAATAAAATCCACTTGGTCTTGATGTATTAACTTTTTATAAATTAATGGATTCTGTTTGCTAAAAATATTTCAACATTTATTATTTTTATATCTATGTCTGTGAAGGATATTAGTTCATTATTTTCCTTCTTTGAAATATTTTTGTCAGCTTTTGGTAATAAGGTTTTGTTGGCTTACTAAAATGAGTAGTTAAGTTTTTTGACTATTTTTTGAAAGAAATTGTGTTAAAAATTATTTCTTTCTTAATAGTTTGGTAAAATTCACTGGGGAAGTCTTTTCTATAATTAACTTTAAATAAAAGTTTAAGTTCAGAAGTATTTTTTCTTGCTATACTTTGAGTCATTCAAATATTATATTTTTTTACATCCATTTTAGTAGTTTCAGGGGAATTTGTTCATTTAATTAAAGCTGTAATAGTCTAAATATGTTCATCATTTTCTCTGATCTTTTTGCATCTATAAGATATAAAATGATGTTCCTTTATTTCTTTCCTGATGTTGGTTATTTTCTGTTTATCATCTTATTTTTTCCCTTCAGTTTTGCTATGCTTTGACAATTTTTTATTTTCTCAGAAAAACTTTTAATTTTGTTGTTCTTTTTATTTCTCTTTTCTAATTTATTAATATGTATTATGTTTTAAAAATATTGCCTTTCTTCCTTTATAGTTCCCATCCCCGTAATGAAATTCTCTAGCCAGCTGCCAGGAACAGTAGCTCATGCCTATCATCTTAGCACTCTAAGAGGCCCAGGCAGGTGAATCGCTTGAGCTCAGGAGTTCAAGGCCAACCTGAGCAAGAGCGAGACACTGTCTCTAAAACTAGCAGGGTGTTGTGACAAGTATCTATAGTCCTAGATATTTGGGAGGCTGAGGCAAGAGGCTTGTTTGAGCCCAAGAGTCTGAGTTTGCTGGAGCTATAATGCCACAGCACTCTACCCAGGGTGATAGAGTGAGACTCTATCTCAAAAGGCAAAGAAAAGAAATTCTCCAACCAGGTACATAGCAGAGCCATCCTTTCTACTAAATCACTTGTTATATTTATTACATTTATTTTAGTCCTTGTTGATTTTAACTTCAAGGTCATTTCTCAGTCTTTCCCAATAGCCTGTTTTCTCTCTTAACCATGTGCCATTTATCTTCTTCATTTCTCATGTAACTTTTGGTTGTATCCTGGACATTTTATGGATAAAAATGATACAGATTAAATAGATGATACCTATTCCCCTCAAATGACAATGCTCTTCTTCTCTCAAGATCTAATGGCCAAGTATAATCTTGCCTATGGTAGAACTTCTTCTGGTCTTTGCTGAAGTTTTAAACACACTCAGTTCACTACTTCTTCACAGATTCTGAGGTGCAGGGAAGAAATTTCCTTTCAGAAGGACTCGACATCTGAACCTTGGCAACATCCCGGACCTCTCTTTATTTTTCACAGTTGAGCTCACACCTTTCTGAACTGTTAGAGATACCTCCTTGTTTTCCAGCCTTGACTCTAGATTTTTGGAGTCACTGAGGATTTTCTTTTGCCTTTTAGTTCTTCTACCAAATTTCTGTGCCTTGGGAGTTGTCTTGACACTCTGCTATCCTGCATCCAAGGTTGGCTGGGGGGGGGGGGGGGTTGCTTCAGTACATTCAGGAAAGACCCAGAAAGCCTTGATGAAAACCCTCTCCACTCTTCCACCCTGACCTTTGGAGGGTGGTTGTAGTGCACAAAATGTAGGCTCAGAATGTCGTGCGGCAGGGAGTGGTGGGTATCACTTCCTCGGTACTCAGTTTATGACAGCCTACTTTGCACATACACACTGAGATCCAACTTGCATGATGAAATTTCTCTTGCTACCTTTCCTTGGGCACATCTTCCTCAGCTCTTTTTCCTTGAACCCCTTCCTCTTGGTCAACTACCTTGAGGTACTTGCTTAGGGCTGATGAGAAGAGTTAGCAGGGCGGTGGAAACCCTCTCAAACACGAAGGACTCTTCAGGAATCTCATATTTTCTGTTAGCCCCATGTAACTGTAAAAAACATCAAAGGACTGAATAATGGTTAACTTCCTTCTACTCAGCTTTTGTCTATGATGTATATCCCATTTTCAACACTGTGGCAGGCATTTTTTAGAAAGCTATGATTTTCTTTAAAATCAGCTGTATTGTCATCTTTAGAACTCTAAGATTTCTTTTTTAAAAACTCTGATTTTGTAGATTAAGTGGTTTATTGCTTTGGTAGATTTTAGTCACTTGTAATTTTTCACTTTCTAATCACAAGGAGAAGCAGTCTAATATAAATTTGTCCTAGACTTGAGTATTTAGCTTATTTTAAAATTTTTTTTTATCTTACCTATTTTTCTGCTTTTGCTTTTGCTCTTTACTTTATAATCTCGCACTCTTTTTGACTAATTGCTTGTTACTTTTATTTCAAAGAGGCCTTCTTTCTTGAAACTTATAAAGATGCAAGAGGGTTTTATAAAAATTTCTAAGCAATATTAATGGCTATCAAGAATTTACTATATAAAGTTCTATGTAAGGTAATTTACTTGATTGCTTTTTAAAATCTTAGTACATGTAAGATATTAATGATTATTCCTGCTTTTCAAAATTGTAAACTGAGGCATAGAGTTATTAAATTACATTTTTAAAGACTTATTGTCAACTTAGTATGTAGTATACTTAGCATTCTCACAAAAGTTGCTCTAATTTTAAATCTCATGTCTATGAGATTTAAATAGTTTCCAATCCAATTTTTCTTCTCCCTCTATACTCCCCATTGCTTAGTTATTTGGGGGTGGCAAAGAGGTTGGTGGATTATTTGTAATTATCTTACAGTTTAAAAAAATAAAAACATTAATATGAACTCACACATTGATTTCATTATCTATTTTAGGTTACATAAAATAATTAAAGCGTCTTTGTTTATTATTTTTGTTTGTTTATAATTTTTTTGAGTGTGATATTTCTTGAAGCGTTCTCCAGGATGAAGTCCCGGCATCTCACGTGTCTCACAGTAGAAAACGGTTTCTCTCTTTTGACTTTTCTCATTTCTTCTGCTGCAAATCATGCAATCTGTTTCTGATTTTTTTTTCATGTTGCATTATAAAATGCATTTTCCCTGTAAGCCTTTCCTCATGTCAGAAGATGATGGTCTTCCCCTTTTTCTTGAATTTCTGTTGCTCACAACCTGAGGGATGAGATTTCTCCTGTAAGAAAGGTGTGTCTAACTTTTTCTCCACTCTCCTTCTTATCTAACGCATAAAGGATGAGCCGTTCACAACTGCAACTTCCATCAGCCAGAAGAAAAATGTTTCCCACCTTTTGTAGGGCCGCCTTATAAATCCCTAACATCCACAACAGTACTGACCAGCTCTGTTCACTCTTCCCCAAAACTCTGTGTATTCTAAAATAACTGTCAGTTTTGCAAATTGAACGGGCTGTTTCTTCCAATAACCAGTGATCAACTATGTTCGAGGGTCAAAGAATGGATAGGCATTGCCACTAACCTCTTGTCACTGAATGAGAGGCACATCATTTTCATACCACACTCATAGGTATATAATTCATATTCCTCAAGTTTCTTCTTTTTTCAGATCACTTGGGAAATCCTTCCTAGAAGCCATAACTGTTGCTGTTCTAGATATTTTCATTATATGTGATTCCCGAGCAAGCTAAGGGCTTATGTAGAACCTGTCAATGTACATGTGATAGCCTGAACCAATTGCATGTGCTTGTAAAACTTGTGCCAAATGAATCACTATTCGAGATGTAAAGGGCAAATCAGGACAAATAAGACTTTCTGTTGTTGTCTTGCTGTAATAGGGAATGTGAAAACATCTAACTATTTTCTGAATCACACAAGCAAAAAATTTACAGGTCTCACTTTGCAGGCTTCTTCAGATTGTAGCACTTGAATGAAATCCTTCCTTTGAAACCTCCTGTGCTCTCACGTTTAGCCACATTTCTTCCCAGTACATAAAGATCTTTGCATTTATTGACAAAATACTCAGTAACATTCTTCACCTTCCTCCCTCAGGTACTCACACTCCCTTGAAGTGCAACATGAGGAACTAATTTCAGAATCTGAAAAATTTGGAAAAATGGAGACAAAGAGAAAACATCCTCCCGTGGTAAAATAATCAACTAATTCCACCTTCAAATTCAGAACCATGTTCCGTATTACATCGAAGAATGCCTTCATTCTTCTGACGAAACATCCTACCACGCATGCCACTTGGAGTATTTTGTGAGAGGAATCACCTTCTGTATGTTTTCTGCCGCACACATATTTGTCACAGCCATGATTTCACCAATAGAATCATCTGAGAAAAAGAGCTGGAAATATTCAAGTTCAGTTTCTGGCCGAGCGCTTTGAGGAAGGGTGAATCCCTGCTGCATGACAGAGGATGAACTTTACGAGATCACTGTCACCATCACCACAAACCTTCACTCTACTTGTTCCAGATTGAGTATTATCGTCACTTTCTTCACACAGCTTCAGGTTCACTGGAACTAATGTCACTGCACACAGGAAGGGGATCAGGCTCATGTGACATTTGTCACTAAACTCTCCTTCAACCTCACGGTCCTCAAAACTCCACGGGGCACTATCACAGTCACGTCCACGCCTCCTCCCTTTCATGGTCCTCCAAGCACAACTGGGGAGCAGCTGTGATCCCCTGTTCACATCAGCCCATGGCCTGGGGGTAAGCACAGCCCAGCCCACGCTGCCCGTAGGCCGCAGTCCTTCCTCACTGATGAGGAAACAGCTCTGGCTGTGGGTGGGTGAAGAAACCCAACAGCAGAAAAAGTGTTAAGACGTCTTCCAACCTGGGAGGGGAGCCCATCACTGTGCCCAGCATGGTCCAACACAGGATCAGAAAGATGAGGAAAAGGAAGGAACCCTGTAGGTTTCTAGGTGGAAGGAGGATGAGTGGCAACCAGTGTTCATGGAGCAGATACGCCGTACCTGGCACCATTGTCGGTGTTAGTTCCAGGAAGCCAAGTTACCTCATAAAATAACAAAGCTGATGGCAACCTCTTACTGCCCATGAACCTGAGCTTGGACTAATGAGGGACATGAAAGGTGACCACTGGTGCAGCTAGCCCAGGCCTGAAGCTCCAGCAGAGAGCAGGTCTCATCAGCAGAACGTCCAGTCACCAGAGCCCCCCGGGGGATGGGTAAGTGAGCAGGCCCGGAGCAAAATGCTCCCATGGGGGTTGTCTTGACAATGAAGGGGTTGGTTTACCCCTCACACTTGCTGCCACATTTGCCCTGGGGGCCCCTGTAATCCTGGCTGCCTTCTGCCCAGAATGCCTCCTGGACATCTCCTGGGGTCACACCCAGGCAGAGGAGCCCCCAGTCCCACCTCCTTCAGAAGCTGCCCTGATCCCTCAGCAGCAGGTGGCCATGGGCAGCACTGTGTGTCCATCCTTTGTACCTGTGAACAGGTGGCTGTGCTGTAGCTAGTCAAGTCCCTGTCTCATCTTCCCAGCTGGGCAGCGAGGTCTCCACGGTGTGGACATCTGTGTCTGATCCATCTCTGGGAGCCCAGGTGGCCGGCATGTGGGCTGCCCAGAGAGGGAACCACAGGTGCAGAGGCAGGAGGTGGGATGCATCTGTGGCAAACGGGACGACTCAGTGTGTGTAGTGGGAAGGGAGGGCTGGGGAGGGTGAAAGTCAGCAGGGGACAAGGACATGGAGGGACCTGAAAGCCCAGTGAGAAACTGGGACTTGTCCCGAAGGGGTGAGA